>JAVSCE010012579.1:0-49935 GCA_032199065.1 Smutsia gigantea | reverse complement strand
GGGAATACTTCCAAACTCATTCTACGAAGCCAGCATCACTCTAATACCAAAACCGGGCAAAGACCTCACCAAAAAGAAAATTACAGACCAATATCCCTGATGAACGTAGATGCAAAAATACTCAACAAAATATTAGCAAACCGAATTCAAAAATACATCAAGAGGATCATACACCATGATCAAGTGGGATTCATCACAGGGATGCAAGGATGGTACAATATTCAAAAATCCATCAACATCATCCACCACATCAGCAAAAAGAAGAACAAAAACCACATGATCATCTCCATAGATGCTGAAAAATCATTTGACAAAATTCAGCATCCATTCATGATTAAAACTCTCAACAAAATGGGTATAGACAGCAAGTACCTCAACATCATAAAGGCTATATATGACAAACCCACAGCTAACATCATACTTAACAGCAAGAAGCTGAAAGCTTTTCATCTAAGATCGGGAACAAGACAAGGATGCCCACTCTCTCCACTGTTATTCAACATAGTACTGGAGGTCCTAGCCACAGCAATCAGACAAAACAAAGAAATACAAGGCATCCAGGTTGGTAAGGAAGAAGTCAAATTGTCACTATTTGCAGATGACATGGTATTGTACATAAAAAACCCTAAAGTCTCCACTCCAAAACACTAGAACTAATATGTGAATTCAGCAAAGTTGCAAGATACAAAATTAACACACAGAAATCTGTTGCTTTCCTATACACTAACGATGAACTAACAGAAAGAAATCAGAAAAACAATTCCATTCACAATTGCATCAAAAAGAATAAAATACCTAGGAATAAACCTAACGAAGGAAGTGAAAGACCTGTACTCTGAAAACAACAAGACATTCCTAAGAGAAATTAAAGAGGACACTAACAAATGGAAATGCATCCCATGCTCTTGGCTAGGAAGAATAAATATTGTCAAAATGGCTATATTACTTAAAGCAATCTACAGATTCAATGCAATCCCTATCAAACTACCAACAGCTTTCTTCAATGAACTGGAACAAATAATTCTAAAATTCATATGGAACCACAAAAGACCCCGAATAGCCAAAGCAATCCTGAGAAGGAGGAATAAAACAGGGGGAATTACACTCCCTGATTTCAAGCTCTACTACAAAGCCACAGTAATCAAGACAATATGGTATTGGCACAGAAACAGACTCACAGACCAGTGGAACCAAATAGAAAATCCAAACATTAATCCAAACATACACAGTCAATTAATATTTGATAAAGGAGCCTTGGATATACAATGGGGAGATGACAGCCTCTTCAGCAGCTGGTGTTGGAAAAACTGGACAGCTACATGGAAGAGAATGAAACTGGACTACTGTCTAACCCCATACACAAAAGTCAACTCAAAATGGATCAAAGACCTGAAAGTAAGTCATGAAACCATAAAACTCTTAGAAAAAAACATAGGCAAAAATTTCTTGGACATAAACATGAGCAACTTCTTTATGAACATATCTCCCTGAGCAAGGGAAACAAAAGCAAAAATGAACAAGTGGGACTATATCAAGCTGAAAAGCTTCTGTACAGCAAAGGACACCATCAGTAGAACAAAAAGACATCCTACAGTATGGGAGAATATATTCATAAATGACGTATCCGATAAGGGATTGACATCCAAAATATATAAAGAACTCACGCACCTCAACAAACATAAAGTAAATAATCCAATTAAGAAATGGGCAGAGGACATGAATAGACACTTCTCCAAAGAAGAAATTCAGATGGCCAACAGGCACATGAAAAGATGCTCCACATCGCTAATCATCAGAGAAATGCAGATTAAAAACCACAATGAGATATCACCTCACACCAGTGAGGATGGCCAACATCCAAAACACAAACAACAACAAATGTTGGCGAGGATGTGGAGAAAAGGGAACCTCCTACACTGCTGGTGGGAATGCAAATTAGTTCAACCATTGTGGAAAGCAGTATGGAGGTTCCTCAAAAAACTCAAAATAGAAATACCATTTGACCCAGGAATCCCACTCCTAGGAATTTACCCTAAGAATGTAGCAGCCCAGTTTGAAAAAGACATATGCACCCCTATGTTTATTGCAGCACTATTTACAATAGCTAAGAAATGGAAGCAACCTAAGTGTCCATCAGTAGATGAATGGATAAAGAAGATGTGGTACATACACACAATGGAATATTATTCAGCCATAAGAAGAAAACAAATCCTACCATTTGCAACAACATGGATGGAGCTAGAAGGTATTATGCTCAGTGAAATAAGCCAAGCCGAAAAAGACAAGTTTCAAATGATTTCACTCATATGTGGAGTATAAGAACAAAGAAAAAACTGAAGGAGCAAAACAGCAGCAGACTCACAGAACTCAAGAACAGCCTAATAGTTGCCAAAGGGAAAGGGACTGGGGAGGATGGGTGGGAAGGGAGGGACAAGGGGGAAAAGGGGGCATTACGATTAGCAGATGTAATGTTGGGGGGTACGGCGAGGGCTGTACAACTCAGAGAAGACAAGTAGTGATTCTATAGCATCTCACTACGCTGATGGACAGTGACTGTAATGGGGTTGGTGGGGACCTGATGAAGGGGTAGTTTAATCACCATAATATTACACATGTAATTGTACATTAATGATACCAAAATAAACTATTAAAAACCCTTTATTTATTTCTGCATGACTGTTATTCTCAACAAGGGCAATACCTTACCCTCAAGGGCCATGTGGACAATGTGCAGTGATCTCGTGGTTGTTACAGGGCTGTGGGCTGCTGCTCCTATATGCTGGGCAGGGAGAAATGCTGTATGTCTTGACGTGTGTGAGATATTTCTGCTTAAGGGAGAATTATCATCCCAATGAACTACTGATGTCGCACTGAACAGTATAATTATCTGAGCCAGAATGGAACTCTGATAGGAACAGTAATTTTTGCATGTTTTTAAAAAATGGAGGAATAATTAACATTCCATAAAATTCACCCTTTTAAAGCAGTGTACAAGTCAATGGTTTTTAGTATATTCACACGGTGGCACAACCCTCACCACTACCTAATTCCAACACCATTTCATCACCCCCAAACAACCAGTAGCCAGTCCTCCACTCCTCCTTCTCTCTAGCTTCTGGGAAATGTCTACTCTCTGTCTCTGTAGATTTGCCTTATTTTGGACATTTCCTGCAAACAGAATCATACAATATGTGACCTTTTATGCCTTGTTTCTTTCACACAGCATAATGTTTTCAAAGTTCATCCATGTTGTAGCACGTGTCAGTACTTCATGAAATTTAATGGTTGAATAATAGTCTATTGTACAGATAAGTCACATTTTTGTTTCATCCGTTCGTCAGTTGATGGATACTTGGGCTGGCATAATTTTGATATATACTAAAATTACCATGTAAATGGGGGAAAGAATGTCCTGTTTTGTTCTGAATTCTACCAAGAAATTAGTGACCATTTTAGAAAAACCACATTATCAATAGGAATTTGGAATGTGGATCTGAGTCAGCAATCTACCTACTTGTTTCAGATTTTATTTACAGATGTTGCGTTTTTGGTTTTCTATATACACACCTTTTCTCTTATTTAGTCTGCATTTTAAAATATACCCATGTACACACTTAACCTGTTTCAAAATGTAATGTGTCAACAGTATTTGGGTAAATTCTACTTTTCTTAAATCTCAGTTTACTCATTGTAAGTTTAAGATTTGTTTGCCTCCTAAGAATCTGACATTATAGAGAATCTCTAATTCTGTTTTCAGTATACTGATAAGAAATGAGGCTCAGATAATCACACATTCTGAGAAGTACAAGATTGCTTAGGCATGAATCCTAAATCACTCCTAAGCATTCTTCTGGTCTATGGTTGAACACCAGTCATAACAGGAAACTCACTAACTACTAAGGAAAGTCTACTAGTAAATTGTTCTTATACTAAACTGAAATATGTTAGTTATAAATTCGACATGCTGTTTAGAAACTAATTCTTCTTTTAAATGACAGACCTTCACAAATTTAAATGCAATCTTACCCTTGATCTGCTTACTCTTCCATTAATCTAAACATTATGTCCCTCAAATGTCTGTGACCATCATAACTGTATTCCTCAGCTTGTTAACCGTGCTAGGGAGTCGGTGACCCCTTCGACTTCAGATCACGTGCAGAATGGGTCTGTGTACCACGTCAATAACCTCTTCCACACTGTTGATAATAAAACATGTGCAGGTTGCCACCAGGACAGAATCCAGAATTCTGCTACTAGAAATCTTGCTCTGGATGCAATTATTTCATGAATTAGAAACATTTGAATATGGCTATTCGTTATGGTTATGAGCCCATGCAACTTTTTACTATCACCCAGCCTTCTCCATAATAGACCAGGGGTCAGCAAACTTTATAAAGGGCCAAACAGTAAATATTTTAGGCTTTCTGAGCCATAAGATCTCTGCTGCAGCTATTCAACTGACGTTGTAGTACAAAAGCAGTGGTAACCAATATGTAAGCAAGTGGCTGTGTTTCAATGAAACTTTTATTTACCAAAATAGGCAGCAGGCTCGATGGTGTGTAAAGGCCATAGTTTGCCAATCCTTGGACTAGATTCATACCTTGCAAAAGTCTATCATAGTATGCCCATCAGTTTTAAACAACCTTCAGACTAGTTAAAGAAAATAGTGAGGCCAGTGAAAAAGGGGTGATGTTTCTCAGTGAGTCTCACTTGGCTCCTGACGATCACTGCTTCCCTAATTTTTCACAAACATTCTTTAAATGGTCTGCTCAGGAATCTTGCCATAGACTGACCCAAGGGTCACTAGCCTACAGTTTTCAGAATCCACTTTCTCTTCTTAACAAATGTAATGACACTTAACTAATACTTGACTTCTGGTGCCTCTCCCAGATACCTCAGAATTCCCTGGCACTAGTGTGATAATTATTTTATCGGGACCAGGAATGCGATTTCTCTCATGCAGGTAGTGATATGCTGAAGCTGGCCCTCACTGGCTTGGCAGAGCCAGTCATGCTCAATTCTTCCCAACTTCTTGTTGGCAGCTTGACGTCGGCCGTAGTGGGAGTACTTATACCAAAATATTAATAAGTGATACAAACGTGGGCTTCCACCCTTTCATCACTGCACCCGTAGTACTCGAAACACTGGGGAGAGGTAGATGCTCTCTTACAAATCTCTACCCCTATCTTGAGTTTATTTCTCCCTTAACAACATTCCTTCCAGACATTTTAGCCAGAGATAATTTTTACTGATACAGGAAAGAGGAAACAGAAACAATACCCCCTTGCTTGAGACAGACCTGAATTCTCTACCACCAATACATTCCTGGCTTTAGGCTGCACGTTTGTCCTGCTGGCTTTGCATATGGCTGCACAGAGTTTACTCGGTTGACTCATAAGTCAATGTAACCTTCCTAACCATATTCTTGGAGGTCTCTGACCCTCTCTTATATAGTCTTTCCTGATTATTTGCTTTGGCTAAATCTTTTGCCTTTTGTCCTTAAAAATGCCAAACTGGTACTTTAGTTGACCATTTGCTCCTCGATTTGCTGTTGCCTACACAGAATGCTGTTTCTGAGATTCCCCAGGTTAAGACTAGAGATCAGTGTCCTTTAACTCAAGGCATTCTCTCAGATGCCATGCTTGTTGGACCATTTGGTAAAAGAAAATACTAGGATTAGAGACAATTGACCTTTTCTTATTAATAATCCAGTTTGAACTTTTTTTCACTGACAAAGAGGTGAGGTCTCCAGGAACAGGCTGCATCAGAAGCCTTCTCACTATGACTTACCTCCAGGAGATGCAGCAGAGCCTTATTCCTGTTTCACTAACATACCCTCGCAGGACTGGGTCTACAAAATGACAAATGACTGACACAGCTGAGACCTGAACCTAAGCCATCAGCTCCTCAGTTCAAGGAAAAGCACGATTCTGCTCTGCCCTCAGGCTCCTCCAAGTAAATGCTCTGCAAATGTTTCTAAATACTATAAAACCCCCCTTACTGGTTCCTTCAGTTCCACTTGCGTGCCCTTTACATCTTTCTCCATTTTGGAAATAGGGTGGTCATCTTAAAACACTGCCTTAGGTGGAACTCTCTGTAGGAAGGTCCTGGGACAGATATTTCAATGCAAGTAGTTTATTTGAAAGGTGAATCCAGGCAGCATTGGTAAGGAAGTGAGGAAGTAAGACAGGAAATGAAAGGAAGACAATAAAATGTGTGTTTATGAGCAGGGTAAGGCTTTGGGCAGCTGGGGCTCAGTCCCACTTGGAACCTCTTGAAGACTAAACAGAACTGTGCTCTCCAATAAGACAGCCACTACCCACAGGCAGCTTTCTATCAAATTAACACAATTATATAAAAGCAAAAAATCACTTCCTCTGTCACAGTAGGCACATTTCAAGGGCTCAACAGCCACATGTGGCTAGTGGCTACCATACCGGACAGCCATGGTCTAGAACATTCCTGGGTGTTGTCCCACCTGGGAGCAAGGAAGCTGGGAATTTATATATCAAGTTCCATCTGCCAATGGTTGACAGTTGCTCTCCTAATTCCCTGCTCCATCTGGTCTGCCCTACCTGTGTATGGGATGAGGCACATGGTATGGATGTATACCAACAGTGTCTGCTATATGTATAAATTAGATGGGGTCACTCCTTGCTTAAAAACATGTTTTTCATGGTTTTCTACTCAGATAAAACCCTAATTCTTTATCATGCTCCATGTGGCCCCATGTCCGACTGTAAGGTTATTTCCCTAATCTCATGCCCCTTTGCTCTAATTTCTCTGCTTTGACAGCACACTGAAAGAGACTTTCTCTCAGTTTTGCAATACCCTGAAGTCTTTCTTGGCAGGGGCCATGGCTTCTGCTGATCCGTTACTTTTAACATGCCTCTCCTACTCCTACTGCCCCTGTGCCCTGTATATGGCTCTTTCCTGCTATCCCCTAGTTTTCATTAAGTGCCATATCCTACAAAAGATGTTCCCTATCTTACCTAAAGCTCATGTTCACTTTCCATTACTTACTTTCTTGGCTCTTTTTGCATTTCTTTTACCATGATTTGTGATTATATGTTCATCTTGTTTTTGTCTGTTTCTCCTAGAATCATGTAAAGTCTGAAGTCATTGCCAGTACCTAGTACTGTGCCTGACACATAGTAAGTACTCAACAGATATTTGGTTATTACATAAATGAGTGAACAAATGAATGAAAGCAGTCTTTACCCACAAGGAGGGTATAAGAATGGGCATGAAAGCCCATAGCTCTTCAGTAACAAGGATTGCATGTGAATTTGGTTGGACAGTGACCTGAACGACCAGAGGGCTGGCTGTGGGGAATGAGCAGCCTGGTGTATCACTGCGTGTGGTTGCTGAGAACCGTGCTGTGTACTACTAGATGGCTCAGGCCATTCACAGTGCAAGTTCTGGATAAACACTCCAGACATCAGCAGAGTGCTTTCTCCAACATGCAATTACTTGCTTGTGTCAACGGCACTGTTCAAGTGTGGGAAATATTGGCATTTTCCAGTGGCTTAAGGAGAGTAGTAGGGATAATGCCAAATGGGGAATTCTACAAAGTTGAGCAAGGCTCTGTTTAATCTTGGAGATTTCTAGAAAGGGAGTGTGAAATAATATTTTGGCTGTTTTTTCTAAGTTTGTTTTTTTGGTCGGCCTTGAGTGACACAGGGAGCTTCTAGAGGGACACACAGCAGGACTAATTCGAGAGTAGCAATACCAGCAACAGCTTACCTACTGCTTTATATTTATAAAACATATCCAGTTTCTCTACTTCCCTAGTCCTCACATAACCTTTCATCTTTAATCTCCATTATATAGACCTACAAATCCAGAGAAAGAGGTTGCAAGCTTTTCTAAGTTGCAAGTAGAAGGCAAGGACTTGAATCTTTGGGGTGTTCTTTTGGCTTACAATTCTAGGGTTCTTTTCAATACAGATGGTGCTTCTAAAGCCTGAAATATGAAAGGGAGAAGAGGGAATGTGCCAGTGACAAGGCGAATGCCAGTGGTGAGGGGAGAAACCAGGAGAGCTTCTCAGTCAGGCCATCTTGAGGAGATCCCATCTAATCCTCAGGTTTCAAAGAAATCACAAATTCTCACGTGTGGGAGGGTGTGTGTAGAGCGTGGAAGCAGAGAGAGGAAGCCACTGTGATTGCGCAGCCAGTGCCTCATATTCTTCTAATGAAACGCACAAGCTTCTCAAGTCTTTTAGCACCAGCTGGTGGGATCTGCTGCCCTTACGCTGCTTCCTTCAGGGACTACATTTTGTTCCTGCACTATCTTGGACCCCAGAGTTGGAATCTGTTGAAGTTCAGTCCATTTAGTCTATTCTAGGACCACAACTGACCCCTTTGTGCGACGTTGGCATGCCCCCAGTCCAGGATAACTGAAGCCTATTGCCATACCTGTAGTACTCTCAGTGGCAAAAGGAAGAAAGCCTGCAGGCTGTGTGCAGTGGACTGTAATCTAGCTCCGTCTCCATCACTTTTTCTCCCATCAGAGGAAGCACATGAGAATGCATTCTATGAAATATGTAATTTTAGACCAGACTGCTATCTGTAGACAGAACAGAGTCTTCAGCCATATCTTTTAACAAAAATTCAATGGTTGTAAATATGTAATATTGAAACAGTTCATATAAACATCTGAGTTTCTGGATTTTAAAAAAAGAAGAAGAATTCGGCTATACTGGTTCCCTAATGCTTCATGGCAACAAGAGGCTGGGACCGAATGCTGGCTGCTGGAACCCTGCAATGGGCCAGGTCTCCACCCTCCTCACAGTGGGCTGGACACCAACAAGTGACCTGGGTGAACCAACTTCTGTTACCTGGCTAGCTCCTGTAGGCGTGTATGCCTTTTAGGTCCTGTTTGAGAACTATGCCTGTACCAATTATAATTCCTTTAAAAATGAATTTACAGATTTTATTAATAGTAAGAAGCCCTTTCCAATCCATTTCACGGTATATGGCCACATATCCATGTGCCCCGGACTAAGGCTCGAGAACCCCTATCCTGGCCTCAGATTTTCTGCATGGAGTGCATGTGGGTCTTCTTTTGGCTCACAGCCTCCCATAATCAGTAGGAATTGAGGCTGGTAAATGTTTCCTGATCTATAGGTACAGTCAGTTATGGTTGGGATCCTGGCCTTCATGTTTGCTGATTGGTTATTATTATTTTTTAAATACTGTAACTAGGTACCAAAATAAATAAATAAATGAAGGCTTAACATTTTTTGAAAATGAAAATGACCTAAATAAATAAAATATAAATGAGAACCAAATGGACCAGTGATGTGAACTTGCCACAACATTCATCGATATGCTTTCGAGATCTTTTATAAGGAAAAAAAATCCCCTGGCCTATTCAACCTAAAATTTTTAAAATCTTTAATAGCAGGCGACTGTGTGTGTGTGTGTGTGTGTGTGTGTGTGTGTGTGTGTTCAATTAATGGCTTCCTCCTCAATTTACTTCTAAGTGTGAATATGAATCTATTTTATCACCTTACATTATGCCCATATTCACTAGGAAATCATATTCTATCTCTGCTGCCACTGGTCCTAGTCCTCACATTCCTTACTATGCCTTTTACCTACTTTTCTTATATTTATAAACTAGATGGAGGTGGCCTGAGCCCTAGAATTTGCTAGACACTAAATCTTTTATATAGAAGGTAGACAAGTCATGAGAAGAGACATGTCAGTCACACTTTGTCAAGCAAACCCCAAAAGATTTTGAAATAGAGGACTATCGAGGCTAATTAAAAGAGCAACTCGTATGATGACAGGATATTTAACCTTCCAGGAAGGAGTGAACGTCCTAGCCAGGTGAGTAATGTGTAGATATCCTCATATAAACATTTTTTACACCCTCTGTAACTTACTATATCCCTGACAATGGCGTGGTGGCATAATATATGGCACTATAAACTCACTATATTGCTTTGTGAAAGTTACACTGGATTTGATCAGAAAAAGATGTTGAATTGTGTATTGGTGAAAACATTCGTCATCATTCTGTAACAGGAAAAAGCCTAGTAGTAGAACTTCTTAATGTGCTTGCCAAGTCCATTAATAGATAAATCTAATTACACCAAAAAAGTCAACTTATAAGCTTTTTTTACATTATGTGAAAATCTGCATTTTATGAAGTAAGCCATATTTTCCTTTTTACCAAGAGAAAAGGGGCCTGGATGAAACCCTCCGCACTTGCTCTGATTATGTTATAACATTCTTCATCGTATTTGATGCACAAGCTCAAAATCAATATTAGTCATACCACACTGAGCTCTTTATTACCAGAAAAACGTGGTATAAGTTTCTACACCATAATGTTCACATTCAATAGGCAGATGGTAGCTACTGAATTCCCCAAACTGGTGCAAGTTAAATTTAAACACAAGTTGATGGTTTTACTCATTTGTATAAGGGACTTGGAGAAATTAAAATTGAATTTGACGACATGTTCAAATATTTGCCTTGTTTTATTGGATGGTTGCCTGATTCTGATGTGGTCTTTTTTCTCCTTCTCTCTTCTTCCAGATCTTTCCAAGGGGGCTCTTGCATTAAGTGAACAATGGGAAATGAACTAAGAGCCCCCTAGACTAGCTCTCTCATTGACTTAGAGGCTCTGGTTACAGAATAGGAAGAGCTGTGAGCTCTATATTCTGTGAATTATGAGAAGGGTCTGTATGTATAAGGCCAGAGAAGAGAGAATATTCTTTTTTCTTCTCATTGGATTGTCATTCAGGAATGACACTTTTAAAGGTGTATTCCAGGAAACATTAATATTATACAGAAGGCCACATGGTCAGGGAATTTTGGCAATAATACTTCTTGCAGAGTTTAATGGAAATAATCTCATTGTAGTTAAACTTATTTCAGAATGTTAGAAGAGTTTTGTGAAAATCCAGATTTCTGTTCTCTTGAAAAACTGAAGACATGACAATGCAATGAATATAACAGTGAATATATTTTGACACAGAAATAATTTCTTGGCAGGGAACGTGCTCTCCATTAGTTAAGTACCTGCCCAACATGCCTGGATTGTGGAAGCTTTGTACTTGGTCCCCTTGTTCTAGTCTCTCAAAAGACACACCATGCCTTTGGTCTATTAAAGGTTCTGAAAATTCCCTCAGTAAATATTTCTATTTTATTTTGTTTAAAAATTGTTCCCAAATATGTTTGATTATAGAAGCTTTTCTCCTCCACATTTTAAGATGTTCTATTGTGGTTAATTCTTTGGGTTGATGATTTCAGTTTTTACTCCAAAGTTTACAGATGAAACCAATTTCTAATACATTACTGGTACATGGATATGGACCATAAATTCAAGAAATTTTGATTTGCTGGTAGGAATTTTATGCCATCTTCTGGCAAATATTTGTGGAAGTATTTGGGAAGCCTAGATTTTGCAATAAGGATTCCATTTGCATTTCTGGATGGTTTTATGGGCATTCAAGGTACAGAATCAAGAAATCTGGTTAGAGTGTTTACATATTCAATTAGACCTCAATCCGTATTGGTAGAGATGAAGGGACCTCTGGAGTTACCTGACATTTACCTTGAAAAAATTCACAATAGGTGACCCACTGTGCTGCCGACGATAACAGGCCTAACAACATGTATTCCAGAGA
The DNA here is from genome assembly GCA_032199065.1 of Smutsia gigantea. NCBI lineage: Eukaryota > Metazoa > Chordata > Mammalia > Pholidota > Manidae > Smutsia > Smutsia gigantea. The sequence goes on along the minus strand of JAVSCE010012579.1, from coordinate 38,291 downwards.
AAAGGCTTTGGAGAATAAACAGACGGTTCTGTAATATAATAGGGCAAGTAGCAGGAATGTGTAGTACTATTATACTATCCCTGGTAAACTAGAACTTAAGTAGATATTTCCCTCTGAGAAGCATCAGCTGAATAACTCTCAAAAAGAGAAGATGAAAAAAAAATCTTTTTTGGAAGGCAAGACCCATCAATATATATATATATATATATATATATCATCCAAGTGACCACTACCAAAGCCCCATATTGGGATTTGACATTTCATCTTGTTGGGTGAGGACACAGAAGGTACAGTAATGAATTTCTCATTCTCAAAATCCCAGGGTTGGGAATATTGGCTATGACAGCAGCAAAGACCTCATGGAAAAAATTCTGGCTGTCTGTGAATCTCTAAGTCAGATGTTCCCTGAATTTGGCTAAAGCAAATTCAAGAAAAATAAATGGCAAATAAAGAGGACAAGTAGGTTTAGAAAGAAGTTATTTACCACTTTAATAGAGCTGTCCAACATTTGGTCACAGAGGTCATTCTGAAACCTAATTGCTTTGATGATCTTCCTATCTCACCAGAAGAGGTCTGAATACTCTTGGAAAAAGCAAATCAAATGTAGAAAGAGGTGCCATGATAAGACTTGTTGCTATAGCGTTATGTACTTAATGATGCCAGACTTTGGAGTTAATTGGAGGACACTTCTGCATTCTAGGACAGTTATACAAAGCCTGAAGACCATGTATTTACAGAACTTAGTAATACAGGGATCCATACTCTACCATCAGTCTGCCAGAGTCCTAACAGCATGGTGTAGCAGCTCCCTCAAGAATCTCATTTTCTTATCTGTGGAAAAGCTAGTAGCTCTAAAAATATTTTCCTGGAAGAGGTTAGAACGGTTATTATATATCAATTGAATATAAAGTATGGTTATGTAAGCCAAGCTTGCATGCTAATATTGCACAGGGTAGAAAGCAATAAAACAGGACGACATGCTTCCTTGGGGCATCCAGTAGAAATGGAAGGAAGCTCTTGACTCATTATCGTTATAATGCCTCAGATTCCAGGAGTCCACCTGTAGCTGGCCGTCCAGTGTGCCATATTGAACTCTCCAAAGGGCACATGTCTTCCTTGCCGACAGAATTAGAAATGACAACAAAATGAAACAAACAAAAATCCAAAACTCAAAAAGGTACACCAGCCACCTCAACCTGTGGTACTGTTCATTTCTTGAAGAGAATATATAATATTTCAAAATATTATATATACATATATTTCAAATGGTACAAAGTAACTATAGATCCAAATTAGAGGATAGTTGATCGTTCTTTGAAACCCCCAAAATTTTCACTGAGAAAATCCTTTTTTCAGACCACTTTCCATGGTGTTGCCAAAAAACTCCGGGTCTTCTCGCTATAGGATACTTCGTGACACACAGTAAACTGCTGTGATTATCTGGTAACCAGTCAAAGTGCAAATAAGAAATCCATTTGGCTTGAAACATGTAAGATGTTTTAAATTTTTAAAATGTATTTTCTGCAGAGTTGGTTTTCCTTTACTACTGCAACAAATGCTTCCATTAGGTTCTTGGGTGAATCTGAAACCAAAGAAAGAAAGAAAGAAAAATCAGGGAGAAAAGAAGAAAATAAAGGCACAAAGAAAGGTGATCAGTCAGAAAGTGAGGACATCTTGAATTTTTAGGATGTTGCTTCTTTCAAGTGATCTGAAGTCAAAAACGTTTACATCTAGAGCAGTCGTTCTCAAATGGTGATCAAAGCACATTGACAGGTCACCATATTTGTATTAATTCATTAAATTCATTTTGCCTCAGCTGAGGAGAGAGATTCTTGGAGCAATGCCTAACCAGGGGTGTCCTCGTGGGCATGTGCCTTATACAGCTGTACAGTGCCGTGTTGTAAACGGCCCCCCACTTGGCTTAATGACCTGCTGTTGCCATCTTGAAGTTAATACTAAATTTTGAACAAGGTGCCCTATGTTTTCATTTCGCCCTGGGACCTGAAAATTATATATTCAGTCCTCTGTCTGCCTGATGAGAATTTGAACTGAGGAGATCATTCCATGCATGGCCTTGTAGAATTGGCCTGCTGTAAGATACAGAGAGGTGGCGTAAGGATGAAGTCATTGCCAAGGTTAGTCCACATTTGTTTAGGAACATAGGAGACCTTTGCAAGGTGAGGAACTGTTCCACTTGAAAATGACATAATATTCAAGGGCACTTAGGAGCATAGTCCTATACTTGATACAGTTCAGTCCATTCAGATATGGCCCCAAAGTCTCTAATATTCAAAAGGATGCATGGCATGCATTGAGGTTGATCTAGAACATAAATAATGATTGCAATAGACTTGAAGTTTCTACTTTGGAGTTCTAGGACATAAGGCATTTTTTCTTCAGCTTTTTAATTCTTTATAGTTTTAGAAATTGAGCATTCTGAGTCCAGTTGTAGAGTCCGTTTAAAGCATTCAGGGTTAGGTAGGAATAGTAATAAAAGTTAGCATTCAAAAATTGATTGGGCCAGGGCAGAATATATTAGAAATCCTCACACATTAAAAAAAAATTCTTTCCATACAAATAACAAATCCTTCAAAACCTTGGTTTCCTACATTCCAGTAGCATGTCTCATCTTCTGTCTTCACTGTTCTTTTTCACCAAAAGGACTGATAAAGTGACATTTACAGACTTGAACTGGAATTGCCTTTCTTTTATCTCTACTGATCTGCCACCCCCATCCCCACCACCCAAACTTAGGTCCTATCTTTCATGGAAGAACAAAGGATCTGTCATGTCCACATCACATCCCCAGGGCCTTGATATAGTAATTTGAGGTAGAAGAGGCATAAGTATTTTTACTGGCTGAATAAGTGAATGAGTTCACTTGGAAACAGGGACAATAGCGATAGCGTAGAGTGGGTTATTCTTCCTTCCTGCAGTCTCCAGATACCGCTCTCTCACTCCCTAATTTAAGGCATCTGACACAAAATGGACTGGAGATCAGGAGTAAAGGCTTCCAGGACACTTCAGATCTGATGGAATTTTGAGTCTGAGTCGTTATTAGCAGGATGGGCCCAAGATGGCATGGACAAATGATTGTGGTAGATTTGTGTTGGGCCAGTCACGTAAAACACCTACTTGACTGGATGGCTATTGTGGTTAGGTATGCAACCTAAAGTCTGCTAACCTGCCCTTTTAGGGAATGAACTTGACTCTACCTTGTGTAAATCTGTTGATTTTTTTTACTAGTTGGAAAGACATTAACATGCTGGGTAGAAGGAAATTCAGAGTTGGTTATTACTTCCCTTTGTTATTATGCCAGGTAATATCCCCTATTTTAATCTGCTAATTTTTCTTCTCAAGTGACTTCAGTTTTCTTCTCATTTCATTCTCTTCCTCTTCCTGTCCTCAGACAACCAGTGTTCACTTTTTAAATGTGAATTATTACAGCATTGTCAAACAACTTACTTCCTCTGTGGGGAAGTAAGCCATTGTTCCTGAATACACAGGCAACAGATTTGTTTTTGAATGCATGGGATATAGCCTCTTCAACTATCAAACTTATGGTTTTGATATGTAAGCTTAAAGAAAAGAAATAAACCAATAGGTGCCTAAAACCATAGGAAAAAATCTCTAGTCAATATTTAGATTGCCTAGTCTTGCTACAAACTACCAAGAAAGCAATTTAATAAAACGAAGCAATGATCAAGCAGAAACAGAGATAAAATTAAGCCATGAAATGTCACCCAGGTGTACCAAGCTTGTCCCTGAGAGGGTGTCTGTCACCAGTATTATTGCACTCCAGGCTGGGCTCTGGAAAACCTCTCAAGGGCGATCACTTTCTTTCTGTAGGGTGGCATTCAAGAGTCTCCTCTTCTCCTGAGATTTATTTTTCCAAATCTCCTGAAAGGAAAGCCCTTCCCTAATTCTACCTAACTTTTCTCCTTCCTTCCATGGGTTATGTCACCTACAACTAAATCTCTCAAGGTTTTCCCTCAGATTGTGGCCCATTACTCTGGCTATTTCATGCTTTGGGGTGTCTGGTTGTTTAAATGTAACATTCTATTTATTACACTCTCCACCATCCTTAAAAATGAGCACTATAAAAATTTAAATTAGATCACACTTTGAAATATCTTTTGTGTATCTATATTTCAAAGATTGCTGAGAATTTTGGTTTATGCTGATCATTTGGGAAGTAACCCATACAATAGGAAGGTTTTGAGAAAACCTACATAGGGAAAAAAGAATGACATCCCAACAATCTTTCCTGCAAATAGATAAGAACTGAACAATGAAAACATATGATTCATAATTACGTACATTTGTGAATTATATTGTTTTAAAAGTTAAATTGTGAGAGTCAATATTCGAAGTTTGTAGGCACATTTATACTCTGATGGGCAAAAATATATCTGGCTTATCATAAAAATTAATATAAAACTTATTTCAGAGCATATCATCTAAGGACTGGTGCTGGCATCTCATTTATAGAGAAAGAAAAGCTCCTGTATGTATCATCTGGACTTAACTGGTGACTTTTGTGTTTAAAAGTGCTTATTTTATTGTGAATTTCTATTTAACAAAGTAGGGGAAAATATAAGCCTGTCGAAGTGTCTGAGTCCTTTCAAGGTTTAACAAATACAGCTTTTTCTAATGTCTTCTTTTTCCTTCTCTAAAGACAGGCTTGAGAATTCTTAGTTGACTGATGTGCTACTCACGTGGCTCTAGAGGAGCCCATTATTTATTTCTTCACTTGAAATGGATGTACACGTCACTACAGGTGCGTCTTCCTCCTTCAGACCCACTGCAAGGGTGATTTATTTCTCTTGTACACTCAGCGGTCTGGGTCACACTTAGCCCACCAAGGGTGCTGGCGAACACAGGGTGTTCCAGCCTTTATTACTGTGATCACATTCTGCCCTGTACTTCTGTGATGTCAGGAAATGCCTATGATGTATTTACAACATGCCTAATGGTTTTAAAATATACTCTACAGAGGCCGGACAAAAGAAAGTTACATAGGTCCTTCCAAAAGTAGCATAAAAACTTTCTGTGTTTTGTATGTTTGTTTATCCAGACTCTCCTAGTTGGTACTTTGGGAATTTCACATATTTCAGTCCTGAAGTAATTTGACTCATATTACTGTTCTGAGTTTAAAGTTGGGAGGCACCACGACAGGAGGGCTTAACTTTGATAAGGGGTGATGAGTTATCATTTGGAATAAGGAGTGGAGATTTGCCAGAAAATATATCAGCAACATGTTTAAAACAATGGTAATAGATTCCAACCACACTGGCTATAATTCAGAGTAGCTTAAAACTAACTTGTGAGGGTATCTTCAAATTATTTAGTAAAATCATTCCCAGGCAAAATGTAACAAAGGGAAAAACCTAAAATCCACACCCCACCAGCTGATTGAAATGGTTTGTGGGGGTAAGTGGCTCAAACGGGGTTCATTTTTTAGTACTCTCGTTGTATGCATTTTGCTGAAATGCAATAGAAAAATACAGGCTGAGCTTCCTGAGTGCATACAAATGGCCTGTTAAAAAGCTGGGATGGTTCGGGAATCCCTCCCAGCTGCAAGCCAGGGAGGTATAGTCATTTACTGGTTAATGTGACCAACCCAGGTAACTAAATTTGACACGCAGTGTCTCCACTTATTTTATGTAACAAGAAATAAATACGTTTCATAAGGTATTATGTTTTCTGTATCACAAAGCTACAATAACCAATTTTGCATTTTGAAAAGATAATGCTAAGAAGAGAGATCAAGTTAGGACTCATAATATGAGACGAAATCAGAGATGCCCTTTTAAATTTGAGACACCCTTTTGGAAGAGCGTAAGTTCAACATACTGGCATTTGTGAGTGGTGGGACTTGCTTTAAAAAATACCCAATACATTAAAATGCATACACATATAAAGGGCTGATATTCATGTGTACACATGCATATGACTATTCTGGTTGTCAAAATATTGACATTTTTCCATGTTAGTGAGTAAATAGTTACTGTCTTAAGCACCCTGAAAGATCCCTCCTCTGCACTTCCTGTGGGACTGCAGACTTTCCTATGGGCCAGTAACTCCAGGCCCAATGGCCAGCCTTCCTGGGCCTCAGCCTGCTCCAGCATCATGACACCACGTCTGATGGACTGGGTAGCCCCACCATAGCTGTTGGTACATACTTTGAAGACAACTCCTGATTTAACCACAGAAATCAAGAAATGATTTTTCATATCACAAAACTCCATCAGTTCACTAAAAGATCATTAAAGATTTCCTTTAAAGGACCTTTAGAAAATGGTTGTACTTAAAGACCTTTTCAGCAAACCATCTGGACGAATTAGCAAGATCCATATTGTTTTACCTATTTGGAACCCCATACATGTTGGATGAATTATTTTCATAATTACCTCACAGTGCCTCTTCCCTCTGGCCATGGCGACCTAGCTTTCGTTATGAGCCAGTAGCAGAAACACTAAACTGCTCAGTATGGTGCAGTCAAGTTAATCTCTACCTTCTTGTTGATGGACAGACACTGATCTGGATGGTTAAGAATGTTTTCTGTAGAGGAAAAGGCTTCCTTCTCTCCTGTTCAAAGCTTCCCTGGGTGCTGTCTGGACAACCCAAAGGCAGACAGTACACTTTGCAGCATGTATGAGAATTTGAAATAAATGAACTTACTCTTGTGGTCTTAATTTTATTGCCTGTAGCGCACATCCATCCAGAATTGTCAGGGAGTGTCTTACATTCTTCTCCTTCTAGACAAGGCTCCATCTCACACCACCACTTCCCAATCACTATGGAGGCTGTACAAAAACAGGAAACAAATGTGTTTGCTGTTCATCCAAACAACCTGTGCAGCAGTGCTGTGTCCCTCTGCAGATGGGAATGCTCTTCGAAGCGCACGAAGTCCTCTTTAACCTTCCGTGAGGGGCTAAGAATACTCTATTAAGAAGAATAGGATTTTAGTTTATCACTCTTACAATGCACATATAATTATGCTGTCTGGTTTTATCAAGCAACATTTTGTCCGAAATCTCCATGTATGATGCAAACATATGAACCAGGAGGTTGACTTTCGGGAGGAACTTCTATGTTAGGTTTGTTAACTGAGGACTTTATAGTATTTCTTTTCAGTGAAGGACACAAAGGTGCTACATGCTCCTCGGAATGACTGTGATATTCTTTTCAGAAAGGCCAGTTTATCTGCCAAGTTTTAGGGTTCACCCCCCAGCCTAGGAGCTCTGAGAATTTCAAAGGCATAATAAAAGAAAAAATAACTGACTGAATGTACAAAAGAAAACCTGCAAGATAAAAGCCTGGAGTGAAGACAAATGAAAATATTTCTTTATAGTCAAATGTATATCTGGTGATGTGGGTAGGAGTTTCAAAAGTTAAGCCTCTGATAAAACAGCCCCACTTTTCAGGGTGATACCACGGATGACCACAAGAGGAAGCTGGCAATGAATTTCGTGGATATATTTGCAGCACAGGTTGTTGTTTTTTAATTGATAATGAGATTTTATACAACTAGTATCTGGATTCACTCAGTACAAATCCACAGGCTCCACATCTTCCTTAGGACCTTGAGTGAAAATTTTTTTCTGCACAATCATCAGATATTTCTGAAGCCCCTCAAGGCATCTGTGCTTCACATGTCCACCTTTTCTGTTCCAAACCCTCAACATGTCTGCCAGGGTATTTTTTTTGTGGTACTTTTCAGTGGGTTGATTTTACACTGGATAGGAACTCATTTCATCAACTCATCTCTCAGCCCATCAACTCATGTCCCAAAGCTGAGTCCCCACAATGACGTTTAATTTCACAATGACCAAGAAGCCAAATGACATCTCTTAAAACCAGAGGATTAATATGCAAACGGAATGGGGTAAAGTTTGCAGTGAAGCAGGGGCACATTATGATTCTTTCTCTGTCTAGCATTCTCTAGAGGGGTTACATTGCTAACTTAAAAGCAGAATGCTTTAAACATCCAGACGTCTATCTGCATACAGATTTCCCTCTTCCTACACTATCTCTACTTCAGTCTTTCCTCCTCTGGAATCCAGTATTCCTCAATCTTTACTTTGAGCAAAGATTACTATGCAGGATTATATATGCAAGATCATGACTACTCTATTAAGTGGTCAATTTAAGGAATTTTTCAAAGGTAATTTTGCCTGTATTTGGTTTATAGCTTACATTCGGACTAGACCAAACCATGTAAAATGCAACTCCACTGGAACATGGCAAGCAAGGGTAGGATGCAAAAATCCTGTAAACAGTTCTATCTCTATGCAAGACAACCTTGTACTTTGGTAAAACACAGAGCAGTAATAGAAGACGCATTCATTACACAGGGTACAGAATGATCGTGAGGGGTGTGAATTTTTTCCCTGTTACTAGCAGGGTTCTGCATCAAGACATGGGGTAAGGGAAGATTCTAGCCATTGGCAAAAGAGGCCTTAGTTTTGAGAACTAATAGGTGACGATATTAAGTAAGAGATGCTTGTATTTTGGCAGCAAGAAAAACATCTGTAGTGCTGAAAGGGAAGAAAAAAAAATTGCAGAGGTCCTGGTAACATAAGATAAAATTCAGGGTTTGGCAGTGGTTATTGAGAGCCCACAATCTGAAGTTCCCTTTTGGCCTGTGCCATAGACAGGCCAGTCACATTTGCTTTGCTTGTCCCCTTCAAGCCCCTCTCAAATTTCCATATTGCTGCCCTGAATCTACCCCATCGGGATGGAGACCGTCTGATCTTAGCTTTGGGGGTAAACTGCCTTTCCCAACTTGAGATAATACTTTTAAAGTACTTAACACAGAAACACATAAGAAAAATTTAAAGATGCCAGTTATCACTTTTTTTTTATTGCACTGACCATTCTAATGAAAGGTACTTAAGAATTATTTACATTTACATTTTTCTTATTGTAAATATCTCCATAGAAAACTTTTTTTATAAAAAACAGTAAATAGTTTTTTTTCCCTTAGTTCTTATACTCCACATATGAGTGAAATCATTTGGTACTTGTCTTTTTCGGCTTGGCTTATTTCACTGAGCATAATACCCTCTAGCTCCATCCATGTTGTTGCAAATGGTAGGATTTGTTTTCTTCTTATGGCTGAATAATATTCCATTGTGTATATGTACCACCTCTTCTCTATCCATTCATCTACTGATGGACACTTAGGTTGCTTCCACTTCTTGGCTATTGTAAATAGTGCTGCGATAAACATAGGGGTGCATCTGTGTTTTTCAAACTGGGCTGCTGCATTCTTAGGGTAAATTCCTAGGAGTGGAATTCCTGGGTCAAATGGTATTTCTATTTTGAGTTTTTTGAGGAACCTCCATACTGCTTTCCACAATGGTTGAACTAATTTGCATTCCCACCAGCAGTGTAGGAGGGTTCCCTTTTCTCTACATATCAAAATAAACTTAAAAAAAAATTAGTCATAGGAATGGAAGTACAGAATAGAGAATTTAGCCAATAATATCTCAATATCTTGGCAAAGTAGCAGGAGGTAGCTACACTTATTGTGGTGAGCATTTAGTTATGCATATGATCATCAAGTCACTATGTCATACATTTGAAACTAGTATAATATTGTATATCAACTATGTTATAATAAATAAATTTTTAAAATAAATAAAAATTTAAATATTAAAAAAACAGTAAATAGCATTAATATTAGCTCACTTTATTAAATCTAATTGATCATTCCTCTTCCAATAATCTGAAGGTTTTAGGGTGCTTCCATCTTGGGAGAAGAGAAGGCAATTTTTAGCATCTCTCTTTGTGATTTTTTTGAAGATAGTGCTGGATATTCAAGTTAGTGAAAAAATTAAGATTAGAGACCTAGAACCAAAATCAGTATGACCTAGAACATGAAGTGGTATATATTATGATGACTGTGTAATGCACAAACCAGATACAAAATCAGTCTCATGGCATCTTTATAAAAGCAACCCTGCACGAAGGGGTCTTCAGTTTAACGTTTCTCTCTTTTTTCTCCACAGAGGCACACGAATTATGAACAACGGCCAGTGAGGTCGATCTCCAGTATCTTTGGTTCTTTCTAAACGATCTTGTTCCTTCCTTTTTAGGCTGCTCTCTGCCCTCTCCAAGCTGACCTACTTTCTTACAAGCCAACAAAGCAGTTGCTCTTTCTCTTAAGCGTTAATATCTCCTAGGTGAAAATGCAGACAGTAGGAAAAAGAATATGGCTCAAAACGCATGCATCACCTTTAATTCAAGGCTGCAAAGATCCACTGGCTCATAGAGAAAAAGCAAAGGCTTTCTAAGAATTAAAAATGTCCCCAGACCTGGCTATAATCTCTAAAAATTCCTATTACACTTGCCTCTTCTAAATAGAGTTTGATTACTTGGGACAACCCTCTGGCTTGTTGGAATCTAGTTTATTCTTCCAGGGTTGCTTTTCTAAAGATGCCATGAGACTGATTTTGTATCTGATTTGTGCATTACACAGTCATCTTAATATATACCATTTCATGTTCCAGGTCAAACTAAAGTCCCAAACCGTAATATTTCATTAACTTGAATTTACTACAACATCTTTAAAAAATTCACAAAGAGGTTTTAAAAACTGCTTTCTCTTCTCCCAAAATGGAAGCTCCCTACAACCTTCAGATTATTGGAAGAGGAATGATCAATCAGATTTAATAAAGTGAGTTAATATTAATGCTATTAACTGTTTTTATAATCTTTTATGTATGGAATTATTTATAATAAGAAAAATGTAAATAAAAGTACTTCTTAAACACCTTTCATTGAAATGGTTAATGCTGTAATAAAAGTGATAACTGACATTTTTGAATGTTTCTTATGTGTTTCTGTGCTACATACTCTAAATGTATTATCTCAATCTTCACAGCAACCCTATAACTGGGTATTTTTGAGCCTATTTTATAGATGAAAAATTCAAGTCCAAAAAAGGTTAAATAGCTTTCTCAAGCTTACACAGGTAGGAAGTACAGATATCAACACTGGAATCCAGGATTGTTTAAACACAGAATCTACATTTTTCCACAATTTCCACAATTACCATCATAATGTTAACTCATTCTTGTTTTGTGTTCAGGACCCAAAGAACTTTAAAAAGACATTTATTGATTGCTGAGTGAATGAATGAATTCTCTTTACTGTATTAATATTGAAATAAATTTTATATCAGAAATATTTATGAAAAATAGAAAACACTTCTTATAAAATTAAGTTGACTGAAAAAAAAAGTTGGGCAAAAGCCAGTCTATACACACTCATTTCTTCCTAGTTTGACCTATACAGTTCTTAAAATTTCATACTTATAATATTTCAATGGAAGTTTCTGCTAGTGAACAATTTTTGAAGCCATGAGCAACTTGTGAGGTACATGCATAACTTCTATAAGGACCTTTTATCCCCTAGATGAACTGAGTTAATTAAGTATCAGCTGTGAAAACCAACTTTCTCTTATCTGTGATGATTATGAAAGAGGTTCTGAAAGGTCCCTTTGACCCTGGGGTCTGGGGATTTGCTCTATGAATGTGCCAAGTTCGGGAAAATATCTGATGTTCAACTTTTTCAAGAATGTTCACCTTTCCTTGAGAGATTCTTAAAATCACTAAAGCCACTTAAATCATAAGCCTTGATTTCACCCTTATACCAGGCTGTATTGTTGCCAAAAGAAAGATTATAAAGTGAGAACCAATCCAGCTTTCAGTGGTAACTCCTAAGGAGAGCAGAAATCCTTTTTTTGTCGTTTGCTTTGAGGCATTTGTCCCATGAAAATAGAACAAGGTGCTAATAAGCAGTGAGTTTAATAAATATAGTAGGACACATTACGTTGTCTAAGAACTGCAGCCCCTTTTTATCATTTCAATAGGTAATGTCTGGATCTCAGTTCAGCAAATGTTCATTGAGCACTTTCCATTGTCAAAGCACTACCTGATTTAATGAGATGGATAAAATAATGAACATGACATAGTCCCTGCCCTCAGAGCTTACAGTTTAGATCTGGGCACTCCTGGCGTTTTGGCATGAATTATGGCGAGGAGGTACAAATAAGCATGCTGCCCCTCCATTAGGAAATATGTGATTGTGCTAGAAGATGAGGCTCACCCTGGGGAGTAGGAAGAGAAAACCTAATAAGACTGTGGAAGTTCTTGAAAACAAGGAGCTTGGACTTCTGAAAAAGGAATGGTAAGTCAATGAAGATTCTAGACTCTGTGAGTAAAAGGAAGACCTGATTAAAGGGGTGTTGGGTAGATGAATTCAGCAGTGATGTGCAAAATGGAAGAAGGAAGAAGCAAGCAGTGGAAATGCCAGCAAAGCTCTGCTGTATTCAGACAGAGAAGGGACAGGTCTTGATTTCAGATGCTTACTCCAGACTTGTTAGGAAGAACAGCTGAAACAGTGTTAGGAACAACTGAGTAAATGATGTGACCAGTAACTCAACTACATTTACTGTAACCCTAACCACACTGGACTCCAACTGTTTGCTCACGTGGCTGCCAACGTGCTGGGCAGTGAGCTCTGGGAGATGGGGATCATCCTGCCTTCACCTTTGAATGGATTAGAGTAGCTCAAGACAGGTTTGCAATTCATGAATGAATAAATGAATTAGTCAAAAAAGTGAAACAGAAAGAGAAAGAAAAAAAGGTGCCTATATCAAAGGATTATGAGAATTACACAAGAAAATGCATTCAAAGCACTTAGAGTGTCTGGCATTCAGTAAATATTCAGTAAATTTAGCTATTATTAGCATCATCAGTTCACCATTTCGATTACTCCAAAGAATAAAATTGCTCCAAAACAGAAAGGTAATTCTTTACAAAGTTAGAGAGTAAGCCGTTGTTCTTTGATATTATGCCAAACTCTTAGCTTGCTTCTATGACTTATGAGAGTTTGAGCATAAATTAAATGGTTGAGCATATGATTGCATTCATGTTCCCAGAAGTAGGTTATAAGTACATCAATCAAGGCAAATTTCCAGGCTCATTTTTGCACAACCTGTCATGCAATTTAAAGCAATAACTGGAACTCTGTTAGAGGATGCGGATAGCTCTCCAGACTCTCTTTTCTGCACAGGTTGTTGGAACAGCTGTTGCAATGCTCTTCTTCAAAAGACCTGAAGTGACTCCTTGTGTGTTATTGTCTTTATCAAAGCAAAAAGAAAGTTAAAAGCATTGAATGCCATTGTCTGCAGTCATTCCAAACTCCCCCTTTCCTATGAGCCCACATGTAAGGATAGGATCTAGTGTGGAGGTATTATGTAATGGTTAAAACTCTCGGTTCTTGGGTATGTGATGGAAGGACCTGGGTTTCAATCTTAACTCCACCACTTACTGGTAGTGTGGCTTCGGAAAGTTGTTTAGCTCAAGACTCAGGTTCTTGAGTTATAAATGGAGTTAATAAAAATCACAGCTGGTTATAGTGAATATTAGATGAGATAAAGTATGTAGTATAGTACCTAATAAACTTTATACTCAATGTGTGGCAATCTTTACTATGATTTAGCCATGTATCCTCCATCCAGCAAAGTATGCATACATCCAATCCCCTTTATACACAGGTAACACTTTATCTTTAATGTAAATTTATACCTATATTCATTTTTTACTGATCAGACTACTGTTCTTTGTAGGATCTCCATATATTTCAGAGACATACATGGAATTAACAGCTGATGATGGTATTGATTAGCTTTGCTTTCCTTCTATAAATTGTATTCTAATGATTTTCAAACTAAGGCAATTTTATCTTGGTGAGGGTGGAGGTAAGGGTGTAGAGTGTGATATGGGCAATATTTAAAGCTATAGGATAAGTGTGGCATGATTTCCTTGGGTGGTGGTCTCCTTTGAAAACATTTGAAGATGGAAGTTATCTTTCATTCATACAAAAGCTATTTATTAACTGCTGTGCTAGACATGAAATAGACACACTTCCTACCCTAAAGTGGCATACAGTCTCTTGGGGGAGGTATGCACTAAATGTTAATGATGTGGTAATACATGCTGACAAATCAGGATACATAAAAAGATATGATGCGTTATTAAGAAAACTATAAGTGGATCTGATTTAGATCGTCAGGGTTATGTCAGTAAGAGAAGTCCTCACTGATGTTGTAATTTAACAACTAAGAAATCAAAAAAAGTGTTTCCGTATTAAATCAAATAAATATATATATTATGAAGTAAAAGGCTAATTTCAAATGAATTATAAGAGAAAACACAAAACATAAATCTTTTACTTGTCATGGACTGCTCCAAGCTATTTTATCAGAATGCAGGGGTACATCTCCTGTTGCTTCAAAAAAAGGCCATCTGCTCTGGCAAGAAGGAGTTTTTAGAGACTTTTTTTGCCAACTTGGAAGGGCACTGCTAATTCCTGCCAATGATAGTATTCCTCTTTGTGGACTGGGCACTAGGGCTGGCATCCCGACTTATTCTGTGCTTTCAATACATGATCACGCTATCCTCATGTCCACTTATACATCAAACACAAGAGGTGAATTTTGCTTTCACTGAATCAGTGGTTTAATTTATAATTAAATTGAGCTATACATTTTTTGCATTTGTGTATGTTAATAATTTTAAACGTATGGCCAAGAAATAACACGAAGAATCATGGTTATTAAACAAATTTCCTACTGTATGCCCCTTGTATTCTCAAATTTAACATTCTATGTTTAAAACACCAAAGAATGATCCTGAAGTTTAGAGTAACCAGTGATTTCAAATTTTGTTAAGACATAAACATTTTTATGTTCTTATTTTGCCAACCATAGAAAACTTTACATTTTTCCTCTCTGACTGTAAAAGTAATATAAATTGTTTTCGGACATTCAAAGCATACAGATAATTAGCAAAAGGAAGATAAACATAATCACACTAGGCAGAGGCAGACTGCTACATTTGGGTATATTTTTCCCAGACTTTCTCTCTGATTATTCCTGACACAGCATCCAACGTCATTTTTTAAAATGCAAATAATTTTGTATCATTCCTCTGCTAAAACTCTCCAGTGGTTTCCATAACATAAAATAAATTCTATTTATTACTATTGACTTCAAAGGTCCATGCTATGTGGCTCCTCCTATC
Organism: Smutsia gigantea; assembly: GCA_032199065.1. Lineage (NCBI taxonomy): Eukaryota > Metazoa > Chordata > Mammalia > Pholidota > Manidae > Smutsia > Smutsia gigantea. The sequence continues at coordinate 23,190 of JAVSCE010012579.1, read as the reverse complement.
TATCCCTCTCCACACCTTCCCTGCCTTTTGTTCCAACCTCTCTGACTCTCTAGTTGTTCCGCAAACCTGTCAATCTCTTTTCTGATTCGGCTCACCCTCTTTCTGAGGCCGTCTTCTCCCAGAATTGACCTTAACCAGGCCTCAGTTCAGTCGTTCTTCCCAGAGTGGCCTTTCTTGATAACTAAGATGATCTACTCCCACCTGACCCTACCACTTTCCCATTAGATGCTGCTTTGATTTTCCTTATAGTACATGTCATTAACTGAATTCATACCATATTCTTAGTTTAACTGGGTATTTGTCTTTCCCTCTCACTTGATTGCAAGCTCCATGAAGGTGTGTACTCTGTATTCCCAAGTGGCTGGAACTCTGCTGGCACATAGTAGATGATCAGTATATATTTTTAAGTGGTTGAATAAATGCATACACTAACATATATATACATATATTTTTTGATAAAAAATCACACCACACATACTATCTGGTACCCTTCTTTAAAACCTAACCACTGAATCATAAACATTTTTGCATGCCTACAGAGAAATAAAATGCATCATTATTTTAATGCCTGTGAAATATCCCGTAGTAGGGATTAACTAATCCCCCACTGTTGGAAATGTCAAATGTCCTTATTTTGTTGGTTGGTTGTTTACTATTAGCAAGAATGCTTATATGAACATCCTTGCACATATATCTTTGCAAATGTATTTAATTATTTCTCTGGGTTGAATTCCAAGAAGTAGAATTTCTGAGTTAATAGGTAAAAAGATGTTTAGTACTTGTGATATGTGTGTGTGTGTGTGTATAAATATAAATATATATATATAATATATATATATACATTTATGTCGTCATATAGAAAAATTGTATGAACTGCCATTTCCCATCAGAAGTACCCATTTCTCTGCACAGTTTTTGGGGAACAGGAACATGTTGCTTAGCTAACTAGTGAACCTAGACAACTGTCAGTCTTCCCACTCCATCCTGAGTATCTGTCAATTAGACCTAATATACTAATAACACCTTTGTGAATAATTCCTCTTCAAAGAAATGCAGCCACGAGGGCTGCGACAAAATGAAGAGAGAACGAAGAAGCCATAGTAAAGGCACTAAGCCAAAAAACAAAACACCCATATTAGATTCTGTAGTGTAAACTGGTACTCTTGGAGATCCCTAATGAATGGCATGTACCTACTGCACACACTTCAGGTTGACCCTCTCCGAGTGGATAATCTCGCTATTTCAGAATAGAAAATGCATTTGTATTTGTCCCTCTGAAATTTGGTTTCTCTGTGGTTGCCACTTCCATTTGATCCATTTATATCCTTGACAACAAAATAGGGAGTTGGGGTAACCTGGATGTGGGTGTAGAGGAAACCTAAAAAATGGGTTGCATTGTAAATAAAATAGAGAATCAGATTTAAAAAAATATTTATATGCAGCTTTTAAGTCACATCTTTATATGTGTATGAGTGTGTATATACATCTTTTGCTTGCTAGCTCTCTGTTGTTTTACAACTTTAGAAATGACTCCTTAGAGAAACATATTTGTGTACAAGTGTTTTTACAATTTGAAAAAGTACTTTATGAGGTTATTATTAGATTCTATATATAGTATTTTCTGGAATTGCTACAGATTTGCCATAAATAATATCATTTAAGTACATGTTTTTCTTTTCATATGTAAAGTAATCACTTGTAAACTTATTGATATATTAAAGTATCAATTTTGGTTGATTCCACTTTGCAAGTGATCCCAAACACTAAATTATTCCCAGAAAACTCTTGGTATCAATTCCATTGCAAAACTAGTGCTCACAGTCCTGGCAGTAATGGAAAAGTTGTACACTGATTGTAAGGTCTTTCATTTTAATCTTGCTCCCACTAGAGAAGATTGATATAAATAAAATTTAAATAGAAAACACATTTCAGATGCCAGCAGTGAAAAAGACTTTGTCAGCCTAATGAAAAGGTATCAATTTTCTCTACTTTATTCAATAAATTGTGAGTCATTTTCTAAATGGATTAGATTAAAGGGAAGTTCAAACTCCCAGTGAGTTGATGGAGATTTTAGACAAGGCAGAAAGAACAGGGCACACAAAACCTCTTAGGCCTCTTCAGACTTATAAAAATTGGTAGCAAGTAGGAGAGAAGCATCTCTAACCCTGATCTCACTTATTGCCTTAGAAGTCAAATCATGGGGAATTGAATGAGACATATTGTTTCTCTTATTTTATTAGGATGTCATGGGTGGCTGAGTGAATTATAAATGAGAACATGGATGGCCTTGGGGGAGGTGAGGCCTGGATGAAAAGCCTGTGGCTCTCCATGCTTTATATACCTGTCTCATCGATGTTTGACAAAGTAAGAGAACAATGTGTTATAATGCTATTATGTTCATGCAGTCTCTGGGGGATACTTTATGTCTTTAGGCTCATTATAATTAATTTACCTTCAGAACACAGAACCTGACTTTCTTTTTTTTTAATAATTTATTTTGGTATCATTAATCTACAATTACATGTGCAATATTATGGTTATTAAACTACCCCCTTCATCAGGTCCCCCCCACCAACCCCATTACAGTCACTGTCCATCAGCATAGTGAGATGCTATAGAGTCACTACTTGTCTTCTCTGAGTTGTACAGCCCTCCCCGTGCCCCCCCAACATTACATCTGCTAATTGTAATGCCCCTTTTTCCCTCTTATCCCTCCCTTCCCACCCATCTTCCCCAGTCCCTTTCCCTTTGGTAACTATTAATCCATTCTTGGGTACAGAACCTGACTTTCATGCAGTATGTAAACCTTGATCACAGAGCACTCATGGATCTAATTTTATTTGCGTGTATGCGTTTGAATGGTAAAATCATTTGATAGTTGGTTATTTTTGTGATTTGGCAAACACTGCCCAATATCTCCTGACATATGCTTTCGCCTTCCAACCTCTAGAGAAGTGGAAAATAACAATCAACTGCTGGCTTTATTTTCCCTACACAATGCCATACAACCAGCACAGTTATTTTTGTGGAATCATCTGGATGTTTGCAAGGGTTTAGTACTTGTTACAAAGTATTTATAGACTATCTGCTCTATGCTTAGCACCACATAGTACAGGCAGTCTGAACTACATAAAAGCATGCAAGAGCTTTCACATATGAGTTTTAAAGTCGTTAAGAAAATGAAAACTGATAGGAGGTCCTTATTTTTAAGTACTTAATTTCAACAATATCAAACACTTAGAACCTGGGTCCAAGGTAGAGGCAAAGGAGGACTCTGAACCCACCTCCTCACACAGACACAGGAAATCTATACCTATATATAGAGAGATTGCTGCTAAAGAAGAACTGAAGGCTGATGCAGGAGCTTCTGTATGATGAACAACAGAGGGGCCACATAGAGAAGGGAAGAGTGACGGAGACAAGGTCCGTCCTGTTGGGAACCACACACACGAGGGCTGTCGCTTAGGGGTCTGTATGCCTGCCCTGGGGCACAGAGAAAAAACAGCGGTTTAAAGGGTGACTAGACTACAAATGAAGGAAACACATTTATTATCCCTAGAGCATCTGCCAAACAGGCAGGGAACTACTAGAACTCTCTCCAGGACTGGAGGTGCTGGGGAGTGTCATTTTTTTATGTTCACCCTCCACATTGATAGTGCAGTGGGAGCAGGGTCCAAAGGCTCTGGCCAGCCCTCTAGGACCACCAAAGTGCACCCTGGCCAGCTCCAGCTCCAAACACCCCAGAAGGCAGCCCCAAGGCACACACCGAGACCACCAGGATGGCCCACACCAGATCCAGCCAGCCCGACAAGGTGGCCTGGAGGCGGTGGACACTGAGACTCCCGAGCCCACACCAGCTCCAGCTCCAGTTGCTTTCCCAAACCAACTCTGGTGTAGTGTGCCCTGGGAATCCCAGGCTCATGTCCACACCAGCTCCGGCCCTCCTGCTGGGGTGGCCTTGATGCAGCATGCACAGGAAGCTGGGCCTGTGCCCTCTCTCGCTGGCCGCCGAAGCTGCCAGATGCATGCAGTCGACATAGGCGGTGCTCCTCCACAGGCCACTCCCTGAGACAGAGGGAGGTAGCTATTCCACCTAACACACAGAAACAAACACAAAGTCCAACAAAATGAGGAGGCAGAAGAATATGTCTCTCTTTAAATGAAAGAGCAAGATAAAACCCAGAAGAAAACCTTGATGAAACAGAGATAAGAAATTTACATAATAAAGAATTCAAAGTACTGGTCCTAAAGATGTTCACTCAACTCTGGAGAAGAGGACTCCTCAGAACTTCAACAAGGAGTTAGAAAATGTAAGAAAGAACCAATCAAAGCTGAAGAATACAATAACTGAAATGAAAACTGGAAGGAAACAACAGCAGAATATATTGCATAGAAGAAGGGATCAGCGATCTGGAAGACAGAATAGTGGAAATCACCCAATCAGAACAGCAAAAAGAAAAGAGATTTAAAAAAATGAGGATGTTTAAGGGCTCTTTAGAACAACATCAAGTGTACTAACATTCATACGATAGGGGTCCCAGACGGAGAAGTGAGAAAGAAAGGGGAAGAAAACCTATTTGAAGAAACTATAGCTGAAAATGTCCCTAACCTGAACAAGGAGACAGACATGCAGGTTCAGAAAGCACAGAGTCCAAAATAAGATGAACCCACAGAGGTCCCCACCAAGACTTATGATAATTAAAATGACAAAAGTTCAAGGAAGAATCTTAAAAGCAGCAAGTGAAAAATGAATAGTCATACACAAAGGAAGCCCCCTAAAACCACCAGCTGATTTTTCAGCAGAAATTTTGCAGGCCAGTAGGGAGTATCATGACATATTCAATGTGCTAAAAGGCAAAAACTTATAACCAAGAATACTCTACCCACAAGCTCATCACTCAGAATTAAGGGAAGGATAAAGAGTTCCCCAGACAAGTGAAAACTAAAGGAACTCGTCATCACTAAGCTGGTATAATGAGAAATGTTAAAGGATTTTCTTAAGCAGAAAAGAAAAGGCCATAGCAAGGAATAAGGAAACACATGAAAGAAAGAAAAAAAATCTCACTGGTAAAGCAAATACAAAGAAGGCAGTAGGCGTTTCTCAAAAAATTAGAAAAATGATTCAGCAATTCTACTTTTGGATGTTTGTCCAAAAAAAGTGAAAATAGTAATTCAAAGAAATGCAAGCACCCATATGGTTATTGCAGCATTATTTACCATAGCCAAGATAAGGGAGCATCCTATGTGTCCACTGATGGATGAATGGATAAGGAAGATGTGGTATATAAAATGGAATATTAGTCAGCCATAAAACAGAATGGAATCTTGGCATTTGCAACAATGTGGATGGATCTATAGGGCATTATTCTAAGTGAAATAAGCCAGACAGAGAAAGACAAACATCATGTGATTTCACTTATATGTGGGATCTCAAAACAAAACAAATGAGCAAACAAAACAGAAATAGATTTATAGAGACAGGAAACAAACTATTGGCTATCAGAGTTGGGAGGGGTTGGGAGATGGGCAAAATAGGTAAAGGGTTTAAGAGGTACAAACTTCCAGTTATTCAATCAATAAATCATAGGGATGTAATGTAGAGCATAGGGAATATAGTTAATAATATTGTCATAATTTTTTATGGTAACAGATGATAACCACACTTATGGGGATAATTTTATAATGTATAAAAATGTTGATTCACTATGATATATACTTAAAACAAATAGGATATTATATGTCAATTATATTTCAACAAAGCTAATAATATCAAATACTTTATTTAGACAACCAGAATGAGCCAAGAAACTGATAACATACATGGGAAAAGAAACTCACAACTTTGGCACTTTGCAACTTATTTTGTTCATGTTAGTGATGGCTTAAGGAAAGCTAGAAAATCACAGGAGACCAGGAATATAAATACAGCAATGTTTCAGGTGCAGCCATTTGCAAACAGTTCACAATCACAGTTCTAGTACCTCAAGCCACATATCCCATACTCTTCTGACTGAACTGGAAAGCTGTAAGTTTAGCTAAACTGGAACAGGATGTGATGGATTCCCCAAGTTCAAGAGCAAAACCAAGAAACCTAGATAAGTGCTTCCCAATCTGAGGGCAGAGATCCCCGAAGGAGGTGGGGAAGCTTGTGGTGGTTGTAAGCTTGTAAGTGGATTGAAAAGCTTACTTTAATAGCAACAGTGATTTAGTAATATTGATTCATTTTAATATTTTGCATTTATCTTTTCTTTATGTCAGGTGATACTAATGTTCCATTTTCCGATTGCAGAAATGGACACAAATTCTTCCTCTTTCTCCATGTCAACCTCTTTGCAATGCGACAATGCCTCTCCTGCCATCAAGAAGTGGAGTCTGTTTCCCCAGCTCTTCTATATGGGTTTGGGCCATTTGACTTGTGGCTAATTAGAGGTTAGCAAACACAACACAAAAGAGGCCTGGAAGTGCTTGGGGCTTGCTGTTCTGTGGAACCCTAAGCTAACTGGGATGAACGGTCCTGTGGGGCAAGGGGCCACCATCCCACCTGAGGCTCTCCTGGACTAACGGGTCTGCCAACCATCAGATACATTAGTGAGGCCATCTTTGACCTGAACTCCACAGAATTACTGCTAGCCTAGTCCTCAATCCTCCCACCTCCTGTCTTGAAGAGTTATAGGATAGCTGAAAGTTTAGGGGAAGGAAAGTTCAGGAAAATTGCTGCAATGCTGGCACTATGTCACTGAGCCAATGTCACCAACCAATATTTCTGGACTTCTTGTTACAGAGGAAAAACCAATTTCTATTATTCAAGCTACTGCAGTCGGGTACTGCTGCCTAACATGATCCTAAGTAACTGAGGGTCCTCAATAAATATCTGCGGACTAAGTGAGTGAATGCATCTAGATGTTTGACTTCACCAAGGCTGGATCACTGCCATTTTCATTCACTTAGTACTAAATATTAACAATGGCTGAAGAATGATTATTTTGGGGGGAGGCATTAAAATTCAGATATTTGATTGACCCACAGACATTCCCGAGAATGGCTTTCTTTCTTCATTCGTGTCTCTCTGTTCTGCGTGCACAATCACACCAGCCTTCACAATGCACCAGCTGCAGAAGATACAGAACTGGCATAGCTGTTATGTAAATTAGGCATTTTCCCAGAGCACATCACTGTCAATAGTAATGTGGAGTTTTCTTAATTACAATCCAGATATGCTCACAATGGGGTAATAACTGTTATGGTTGAGAGAAGCTACATTAAATTTCACTAAACTATTAAAACTCATTTGGTTGTCTCTGGTACTATCTGGGCAAGAAGAGGAGGGCATATAGGAATTACTCTCACAGTGAAGTATTTTCTGAGGTTTACTGTAGTGTAGCACAAGAAAGAAATCAGGAGAGAACTAAAAATCAGCCATCAAAAGAAAAAGGGAAAAACAGCAGCTGAAAAAAAGCTTTCTAATATTTATTTATTGTTGATTTTAAATCATTTTCTGTCCTACCTATAGCAGGCTGGAATCTATCTCTACCTGAGCCTAAGCCATGGGGACAGAGTCTGAAAATCTTTCTGAATTGATATGACTTGGGGAGAAGACAGGCCTAAAGAAAATTTTTTTTCTTATGCTCTGAGTTTTTAAGTTGGCTCTAGACCGTGACAAGCTCAAAAACCATTTTCATTTCACTTTCTGAGATGACAACTTTTCTCAAGGAAAAAACAATCGCTAGTGCAACATGGCTTAACATGAAATTCTGAGTAAAGGCATAATTCTTTGTATTATAGGATTTTGTCGGGTCATAAGAACACCTTTCTACAAGAAGGAATACACCAAAATTACTTCCTTGCAATTACAAATCTTACTATGCAAACTTCCCTGAGTAATGTTCCTCCTCTATTCAGAAAGTTATATCATATACAGTGGGAAAACCTTAATACACTTATATCCTAATATTGATTCACATCTACAATGCAGCATGCTATGCAATGTAGTTTATACAAAACTATGAGGCAGTCATCAGTAATCTAATTAGCCCCTTCATAGACTGTAATTTAGACCAAGATGCTCCACATCTTGAAACACAGAGACACGTGTATTAACTCATATTTCTTGGGAGTTGAAGAAGAATTACTGATATTCAAAATTAAATGTAGTTTTATTTATATTCATTGCTAAAGTTGAGGCTATGCAAATATCCAAGAAACAGTTCTGGGGGACAAATCAAAATTAAACTAAAGCCAGTATTGTTCTTGTGTGTTATTTTGGCCTCCCCAGCAATAATTCCACTTTTATACCCCGATAGTGATAGTTGAGTTTACCTTTGGAGGAAAAACCCTCTCAATTTTCTCAGTTCATGTGTTCAAGTGAGCTAGTCCCAACCTGGTTGCATATTTCTTCCTCTGTGCTTCAGTGATTGGTCCAGATGTGAATGAAACCAGCCAATGAGTTGGTTCTGGGACTTTGATTGACCCTTTTGGGAAAAAAAAGCTCTTCTTCTCATGAGGCTGCTAACCTGGTAAGTCATAAATCTGAAGAGTCCCGGACCCCCACATAAAGTGGTCCTATTTGAGAATAAAGATAATACCTAGGAAACCACCACCAAGGGATGGGGATCAAGAGACCAAGTCTTGAGCTCTGCTTGATGGCCTGAGTCCAGATGTACCTGACGCTAACTTGACATTTGGGCTTTTTGGTCGGAAGCCACTATATTTCTTGTTTTTTTTTTTAAGTCAGCTTGACTGGTGCCTCTGTAACTGACAAATGAAAGAATCCAGATTAATATAATTAGCCCTTGGTTTTAATGCAAAGAATAGGATCATTGTGAGTTATATTTAAAAGCTTATCTGACATAAATTAACAACCAATTACACATACCCAAACAGATGTATACCTATTATATGAATTTCCCGAGTAGCAAATCATTAAAGAATAGTTGTTAAGACTGAAATCTCTGGAGTCAGATTCCCTTGCTTCAAATCTTGGCTTTACTGTACAATCTTGGGAAAAGCATTAACTTCTTTCTGCCTCAGTTTTTTTTATTTCTAAGATAAGGATAATAACAGGACTTAGCTTAAAGGACTGTAGACTTGAAAGGATTAATATACATAAAGCGCCAGAACAATGCCTACTACAAAGTTCTTCTTCCTATAGTTATTATTATATAAGCAAGCATCAGCTGACTTCCCCCAGATGCGAGTCAATTAAACATAAATGTACTACATTCCTGGTACTATGTTGGGGCTAAGGCCAAATAAGTAAGTTTCAGTCCATGCTCTTAAGGAGCTCTCTCTTAAAAAAAGATATTATCATTTAATTATAAGCAATGTGGCCAGTGAAATGATAAAATAAATAAATAATACTATGAAATCATAACATCTATGGGGCACTTACTGTGGGCCAGGCATTGCACTCATTGAATTACACTTATTCTATAATTTAATCCTTACAATGGTCCTGGACTGTGATCACTATTATTATTCCATTTTTAGAGAGGAGGAGATGGAAGCAAAGGAAGGTTATATAACTTTTCCATGCTCACTTGGCTAGTAAGGGGCAGAATCATGAATCAGCTAAAGCAAGTTTCTCCAGAGCCTATTAGAAGTGATGTCTGAGATAAGTGCTGAAGAATGAATATAACTTGCAAACTAAGCAAAGTAGAGCTGGGTAATCTCAGTGGAGGTAAAGCCATGGCACAACCCAGAGGTAAGGACCAGGATACTGTGTTCTGGGAACTATTAAGTGATTCAGCATTTCTGGAGCATAAGTGCATGGTGTTTGTTCAGTGAGTGAAGGCAGTGAGGAGGTAGGTCAGGTGGAATGTGATCACAGTCTTCTTAATTAAGTAGGCTTTACATAAATGCAATTGCTGTAGCAAATCAAGATGCTATGGGGATAATGGAAACGATCACTTTGATCCAGAGCAAACTCTCTCTCATCTCAAGTGATACAGCTGAATTTCCCCTCCTGGACCAATGTTCTGCATTGGGCAAGTGCAATTTAGTAGATGGTGCTGGGGATGAATTAATTCATTTGACAGAAGCAAGCAGTCTGTCCTCACTGAATATTTCCTTCAATTCAGATCTCCATCAGAGGTAGCCTGGAGGATGCTCGCTCAGCATCTGCATCACTCCTCTGACTGTGGGCCATGCGCTGACAGGCTTGCACAGCTTGCCCCGCACCCAGCCCGAACAACAGACTGGGGATTCTCGGTTTATAAACAAGGAACCAGGGCAAAAAACCTGCTTAAGACCATAACCCAAGTAAAGAGTTCCACCTCAGTTTTCAGCCACAGGGTGTCACTTTCAGGAACTGCTTCTTTTACTTCAATGAATTTATATTAAAAGGAAATTTTATTTTCTTGCTATATGTGGAAAACCGGCACCATTTACTCTAAAGTGAAAATAAAGACAAAGGCAGTGACAACAAAAAGCCACGGTCACTAATTCTAGTTAGATTCTGTAGTCCTCGTAAGGTGAAGTGCTCAGTTTGTTTTAAAAAATTGGCAGTGAGTAAATTTTAGAGTAGCGTTAAAGACATGAGAGTACCAAACTGAGATCTTCTTAAAGCTATCAGACAGACACAAGGAAATTGAAAAAGGAGTATTTTTTTACTCCGTAGTTCATTGTTATTTAGTGACACAGATGTTATTACCTAAAATGATCGCATTTGTCATTGGTGGTTATGACCCACAGACACTGAACATAATGAAACCACCTCTCTTGCTCTCTCAATATCTTTTATTGTCTCATCCAGTAGCAGGAGAAAGAACTGGTGCTATCCTCAGATGTCATGAGATATTCTGATTACTTTCAGTCTGAGATGAATTTTATTTAGATCGAATCTAAGAAAGAGATGTATTAATTGGAGTGAAAAATAAATGAAATTGTGAAATTTGAAAAAGCTGCAACATGGGTAGCTCAAGTTGTTCAGCTGACACTCATATTAAAAAAATGTATGACCAAGGCTAATACTTCTTGAAGGACAGTTCAGTTTCGGCCGTGCCTCTATGATGAAAAGCACCAGACTGAAAAGTCATCGGTCTGATATTTTAAGACACATGTAATCGCTGAATTTGGAAGACAGCTTCCAGTTACCTGAGTGTCCAGGAAAAAATATTAAGCAATCAAGTTTTATCAGTGATGACCAATAAAGGAGAAAAGCTAAATTCAGCCCTGAAGTTCATTATTAAGATGGACTGATTGACCTCCAATATTCCTTAAATGACCAATGGCCTTGAATGCCTAGGATTCTGGGAGAAATGAATTTTGAAGATAAAATAGGAAATAATATGTTACTGCAAAGGTGCACAGAGGCACTCTTTCACGTGAGCAAAGACCACACTGTATCTGCTTTTATTGATCAAAGTGAACAATGTTAATTGGATTTGGGGAACACGGCCAGGCAGCCTGTAAACAATGGTTGGCTTCCACACATTGAGACGCCCCAGGCTAACACATGCCGTGCCAGTCTCAAAGGGACTGCTGGTTTCAAGAGTAGTTCATGGCCTCAATTTAAGAGGTTTCATTAGGAAGCAAAGAGAAGGGCAAAGTATTTGTTGAGCAGACCTTAAGTACTTTATTACAGTACCTCATCTAATGCCTGTAGCAACTTTGGGAAGGTTATCATCTACATTTTATAGGTAAGGAAGCTAAGGTTCAGATTTTAAAAAATTAGCTGAAACTAACGAATAGGCTAGGGTACAAACTCAGGCTTTTATGAGCCCCAAATTCTGATATTTTTTAAATTCCAGAATACTATTCCAGTCCCAGGTTTGGTGAAGCCAACATCAATTTGTACACAGCTGTTGATTCTCCATACCTAGCATCTGCTTCTTTGTCTTCTAGCAACAATACCCTGATTTTCCTTTGGGGAACTACTCTTCTCAAAATGTTAGTCAGATGCTTTTGATGGAATTTTGTCCCCATCCCTCAGAAACAGAGACAGTTCATGAGCAGGCTTGCTGAATAAGATCATTCCATCTCCATGTAGATTTAAGACTGATGCAAACAATTAGCTACTCCACTCATTGAGAAGTAAAGCGTATCATTTCCCTCTTGCTAAACCTGGGATGGTCCTAGAAACTTGCTTGACCAACAAAATGCTGAGAAAGTAACATTCTAGGATTTCTTAAGGTAGGTCATAAAAAACCTTGCAGCTTCTACCAAGGCCTCTTGGATCTTCTCTTAAGGAGTCTTGAGCTGTCTTGTTAGTTTGCCTGCCCCGAGACTGCCATGCTGGGAAGGGCAAAGATTCCACATTGATAACCCCAGCTCAGTCCCTCCTTCCTGCCATCCACTGCAAGCCAAGGTAAATGAACCATTTTGGACTTTACAGCCCAGCCCAGATACCAGTTGAAAACCATGCAGTGACCTCTGTCAATGTCACATGGAACAGCAGAACCATGCTGTTGCCACTTAAATTACTAATAAAATCATAAATGTAATAAAATGGTTATTGTTCTTTGCCATTAAAGTTTAGGATTTATACATTATTTAAAAACTTCAACAATCTTTCTGGCCACAGTGGTTGGTTTAGAGGTGGGCCTGTGATCTGAGCCAACCAATGGCATTCATTCTAGGAGCTTTGCTAATGCTACTGGGAAAAAGATGCTCTCTTTACATTGTTAGGTGATCTGGTAAGATATAAAATTGGGGTTGCTGGTAACATTTTTATTACTACTGGAGCACACCTGGTTTGAGACTGAATATAGGAGAAAAGAATAGAAAGATGGAGAGAGAGGTAATGATGTTTGAAGACACTCATAGCCTTGTCCTTTTATTTCATGGCAAAATAAATTTGTTTAAAGCAATGGAGTTTTGTTTCTTGATACTGAAGGAGTTTCAACCAAGAAAAGTCATAGTATGGGGAGAAATGTGAAAATAAAAGGAAAAAGTTCCAAGAAATGAAATAAAGGATCTCTATACATGTATATTTGTATACACACGCATATTTAAAGTAAAAATCAAAGGTATGGCTTCAAAGATCTGTACTAAAAAACTAAAAAAAAAGAAGATGAACTTACACTAAAAAAAAGAAGACAAACTTAAAGACACATCTAAAAATACTTTGCCTGACCTATATAGAGGGGTGTCAGTTCAAAGGCCATTTTGAACTTCTCAATTGTATTTCCAAACATAAAAAAAGTAGAGATACCTAGTTTGATCAAAAGCTATTGGGGAAAAGGTAAACAAGCAGAATAGTATGATGGTCAAAATCAATAGCTTATGTCTCAGTGACCAAGTTACTTTGATAACCTGAGTTCTACTTTCCTGATTTGTAAAATGGGAATAATTCCTGTCCAGCTTCCTTCACAGGGAAGGAATTAAATGAATTATTGCTTTTGGCAGCAATTAGAAACAGGCAAGTAAAGCCATGTTTAGGGCTCAGAGTTTTGGGGGACTTGCTTGGCTGTAGCAGTCTTTATGAAACAGGCAGATTTGTGTTAGCAGGAAAGATAGGTGTGGCTTCTGAAGTTGGTGCTAAAAAAGTCTAGTGCTATTATTACTGTCAAACATGGTAGATGCTAGTCACATGTGACTATTTGGATATAAATTAATGAAAATTAAATGCAATTAAAATGTAAGCCCTCAGTAGTACTCGGCACATTTCAAGGGCTAAATAGCCACAGGTGGCTGTAGATGCCATACTGAATAGTGCAGAATAGAGCATTTCTATCACTACCGAAAGTTCTATTGGCTGGCATTGGTCTAATATACATGACGTTCCATCTGCCCTGCATCTATTAGCCATCACCGGGCATAAGCCCACACAGTCCTTCAGCACCCACACCATTCCCAAGGGGGTCCCAAAGCTGACTCCACCTCCCTTTTGCTCACCATCCTGAGGCACCTGTGGAGAGGTATAAAGTGAAATGGAATCAGGAGGTGACCTGGGCTCTGATCCCATGTCTCACACTGATGTAGGTGGGAATTGCAGCCAATCACATTGTGTCATTAAATCTCAGTTCTTGTCTGTGAAGTGGGCATACCACTCACCTTACACAGTTGCTGAAATTGCATTAGAGAACATAGGTGCTTTGAAAAATGTACAAGGTCAAGATTGACAAAGCTCTCAGAAAGTTAATTTTTTTTCTCTAGAATAAGTTGTCAAGATTTAATTTTCTTGTGAATGTAGCGACATAGTTAAGATGATGAGCTCTGATGCCACATCAAAGAGTTTTTGTGTACTTGCTTGAAATCTCAGTTTAGTCACCTACTAGTTGTATGACTTTGGTCAGGTTTTTAAGTACTTTAACTCTACTTTCCTCATAAAAATATGGAAAGATCCCACCTAATAGTGAAGTTGTGCTAAGTAAATGAGATAACATGATCCTATTGCATCTGGCACACAGAATAAATTAAAAGCTATTAATTAGCTAACCTTCTGGCCCTGGATGCCCCACAAGCCACTGCATGGCCTTCAATCAATACATATACAAGATGGTTATATGAGCGCATCTGTGCTTCTAGTGGTGGATAAAGAAAATTGTGGAGAGCTAATGATATCAGCATCTAATTTTTTTTAAGGTACATTTTCTTAAGTTGGCTGCTCATTATTCTTCACATTGATAAAATAGTTTCTGCTTCTAGAAGTTAATGAATCATGTTTTTTCAAGAGTTTTTGGGAACTCAGTTCTACACTGTGGGAAACAGATACAAGTCCACTAAATGATGAAAGAAACAGGATGAACTTTTCAAACAAGTTGATAGGCCAAGTTACTGAGGTGCTCACTGTTTTGCAGTAACGTGAACTTGTTGAGAACTTTAATTGTGGAGTTGGTGAGGCATAGGTTTATGTAAACTTGATTAAGTTCTGTAACTTCTGTTAACTTTGGTGGCTTCCTTCATTAAATAGAGATAGTCACAGTGTTCCTACCTCATAGAGATGTTGGGATGATTATATATTAAACAATATATAAAGAACTTAGAAGAGGGTCTATTGTATAGAAATGAAACATATATTATTAATGATGATGATGGTCAACACATCAATAATATTACTTGGAACTATTCCTGACATATAATATAAGTAGTCAATTAAATATTGGATATCACTTATATTATTATGAGTTACTGTAATTCTAAAAGTATTTGTTTTTTATTTGAATAAGTAGACCATATTGAGAGTTATAAAGACTGAAAAACAATTTCAGTCAGGTTGGTTTTCTATGTTAGCTAAGACTATCCACAAAAAGATCAAAGATTGTAAGTCTGGTGAATATTAATTTTTACTTAACTAATAACATCCTTTTAAAAATTAAACTATGTTTTTTTAACCAAATAATTCTTAATATTTACTTTTTATAGTATGAGATTTCTCAGAATCATTTTACAGCATGAAAAACTCATGACATTTACCCAGCTCACACCCCAATGCCTCTAATTCAATTCATTCTGGTTTTATTGTTTTGAAATAAGAAAAATGATTTCCTTTTTTAGTGTATTTTTAACTGGGTTCTAGAAGAAATAAGTTATTTCAACTTGTCTGCTAGTAGAAATAAATGATTTGAAGCCTACTGAAGCTATGAAGATAATTATGTTAATGACATTTATAACAACTGCATTTACTAATAGCATTATTTTCCCATTTATTTCCATACCTATTACTTCATGTTTAAATTTTTCATAGCAAGAGGCTGAGCCTTATTTCCATATTTATCGCTACCAAGATATTTATACTGTATTTAAAAAAAGAGCAATGGGTATAGTCTTGAATGTGCAAAGCAAATGAAATGTGATTACAGATACCTAATAAGCATTTTCCCCTATCAAGGACAAGGAAATAGCTAACAGAGTGGAGAGATGCATTTGCTTTTGAGTTTTCTTAATATACACTCTAAAAAAATCAATACCATAGATACCTGATCTTCCTCTTACTCTGAATAAGAAAGAACATACTGAAATCACAGGCATAAAATCTTTAGGACTGTCATGAGCTAATTCACATCAGTGAGCAAATTTCTAACTTATATTTACCTGCTATCCAAAGAAGAATAATCATTTGCCTGTTTCTTTCCCTACTCTTTTGAAGAGCCAAGTGAGTCTGCCACTTCTCTGCATTTTTTTGTTTTATTTATTTTTTCCTGTTTACTATGTAACATGATACAGTGGAGAGAACATGGGGAGTCAAAATTCCCCAGAGTCAGCCTGCACTCTATTGCTCATTAACTGTCACCTTGTTTGCTCTGCCCACCTTTTTGGAATCTCTGTTTCTTTATTATAAGAGGAATGAATTCTAAATTCTAGGTGTGCTATAAAATTTGGTAATATCTTATGGAGAGGTAGGCGTATGGATGGCTGAGGCTTTTGCCCTGAGACACACAACTGGGACATATGTGGCTCCACTCAGCCAACCATGGGTGGCTCTCTGGGTGACAAGGAAGCAAGCTACCCTTCAGAAGACAGGAGGGTTGAGTTGTGCTTCCTATAGATCAGGGTGGTAGGAGTGGGCATGAATTTTCACTTTGGAATACTCTACTTTCTGTGTGGAAGGAAAAATACCAACAAGAGCCGTGTGTGTGTACATGTGTGCACACGTGTCAGTGGGTGACCACTTGCTCACCTGGAAGTCCAGGCACAATGCTAAGCACTGGGGTCAAAGGCACGGCCAAAGCACTGTCTCTTCTCTTCCTTGAATTGCTCAGAGTCTACTGGTTGTGACAGTCAAGTTAAGCAGAGACTGTGGTTTAGTGCAGTAACTCCTACTCCACAGCAAGCCATGGATATGAAGGAAGCACAGGTGAGGGGCACCAGGAGCAGCCTTGGAGGGTGATTAGGGAAGAATCCAGTTAGGAGATAGTGACGCAAAGCAGGAAAGGAGAGAACATTGGAGGAGGAGGGGCCAACCTTTGCAAATGCCTGAACATGAAAGGAGCATAGAGCAAGGAAATGGACACAGATCATTAAGGTTCTTATAAGGCATGCTAAAGGCATGGACTTCAGCTGAGGTATGGGGACTCAAAATTACATATAATGTGGGTCCTTCCCACTTTGAGGCCAGAAAGGGCACAAACTAGCTGTGTGGAGCCAGGTGCCTTGGCAATGTCATCCAGTTCTTCTCAGCCTCATTTTATTCTCCCTTTCTAGATCCTATTTCCCTCTGGTGTATTTTCCATCCTCTGCCTTGTGAGCAGCGTTAATATTCTGGGAACTTCCTTTTCTTTTCCTTGTGTAGTTACCTGTCACTATCTGAAAAGGATGGAACCAATAAATTACTTTCATGTGGTAATGGCTGATAATGACTAGATGCGTTACCTTTTCAAGGAGCTTTGGGCTTTAAAAATAATTAGGATTATAACAAGAGATTAAAAAAAAACTGTCTCCCATTTTTCATGGCCTCTAGTAGTTCTTACCCATAAGCATATCTAGTTTTTACATGATTTAAATTGAAATTCAGATGATATTCTGAATCTTCTTTTGTTCACATAAAACTAGGAACATATTCATTTTGTCTCAATAATGGCTTAATCTAGTGAAAGACTGGTGTGTGGAGTATCAGGAGACAGGGCTGCAAGGGAGATGTACCTGGTCAGGACCATAAAGGAGATCTGTCCAGCATCCTTCGGTTAAATCTACAGCTGCCTTTCCCTTTCCCTTTGTGAAGGGTAGAATGGACAGGAATGAATTCTACAAGGCCACATATATGGATGACATCTCACTAACTTGTGTTCTTTCTTTTCCCATGGGACCACAGAGCACAGCCTTGCCCTAAGCTCCTTTGGTATTTGTGACAATTAAACACAGGAGTGCATATAAAGCACCCAGCACTACATTTGACACAAACCACGTGCTCAATACATATTAGTTCTCGTCTTTTAGATACAGAAATTTACGATGACATATCAATACTTAGAGGCCTATGTGAGAATGATTAGGAGGTTTAAAAGACTTGAGTTTGGTTCTTGACCTCAATGCTGATCTTCAAATACACCCACAATGCTCCTGTCACGAGGCCTCTGCCCCTGCTCTTTTCGTTGCGTCTAACTTCTCACCTTCCTGTGCTTGGCCAACTCTGTCATCTCTTCCTGTGTATGCTCAACCTCACATGCTCCATGAGTTCTATCTGTACCATTTTATTTAATGTGGTTACTCACCTCCTGTTCCCCTAGCACTCTGGATCCAACATAGGGATCAAACATAATGTGCTCTAATTTTTTCACAAACTTATAATTTTCCAATTTAGTAATCATAGATTATAATTTACAAAGCATACTGATATCTCATTTTTTCCATATAAATGATATATCAATAAATTTTTTTTCTACTTTCTCTTGGTAGTACCAGTGGCAGAGATCTGTTCTCTAACCCTGCCTCATTATTGCTCTCCATTTGCCTATGTTTGCTATTTGCTTTTGGCAGATTCTCTCTTTAGTTCAATTTTGGAGTCCAGACATGGCTCTATGATAAAGTAAGTTAGGTGGCCATCCAGACAGGAGAGGGTCAACAGGCTTTAACTCAAGTTCTAATCCAGTTATTGATAGTGGTGCCTGGGGCACAGTGTTTGAGGTTCCAAAGTGGGCTCTAGACTTGAGGAGAAAGAATGTTGTGACTGATTTTCAATGTCTGTCATGGGTGAGAAGGGCAAAATAGCATGAAAGCTATGGATTTGCTATGTGTAGCCTAGAACTTCAAATATCCAAGGTCCTTCCTGGATCACAGGCCTTGCTGAGGCTGTTAAAAATACCCTTCTGACCCACACACAAAAAATTGTATTTTATTGTCATATGAATACACATTACTGATTCATTTGCAGTATGGCTGCTTTGGGGAATTATTCAAATGAAATAAATGGGTATATTTCAATCATTCCAAAAGGAAGAACATTTTTGGAAATATATTTCTTCTGGCAAATTCACAGGAATGATCACTGTTGGGACTAAGAGTGAATTGAAAATTAACTTCTATGAAAAATATTTAAAAATGGATAGCATTTTTTCAATGCAAGAATTGATGGGCATCAATGAACCAGTCATACCACAGGCAAATATAGCCCAGTGGAGCTTAGTACCGGCCTGATTATGCCTGCCCACAGAGGGTACCAGCTCTGAGATATTGGAAACTACCCCAGAGTATAAACTGATAAGGCATATTTGCTATGTATGTGTGGTGTGTATAGGACACACCCTACAGTGACTGCTAATGATTCAGGTCCTTATGCAATCCCCTCTGCTTGAGTGTGGGCAGGACCTGCAACTTAGTTTAAAGAAACAGAATATGGCAAAAGGGGTGGGGATGCTACTCCCTTGATTGTTTTATTATATAAGACTCTGTCCTGAAGAAGCAAGCAACCATATTTGAACTGCATATGTAGAGGGCCATGTGATAGGGAATTATAGGCAATTTCTAGGACCTGAGAGTGCCTTCTATCCGGCACCCAGTAAGTGGC
This sequence comes from Smutsia gigantea, assembly GCA_032199065.1. NCBI lineage: Eukaryota > Metazoa > Chordata > Mammalia > Pholidota > Manidae > Smutsia > Smutsia gigantea. The sequence continues at coordinate 3,809 of JAVSCE010012579.1, read as the reverse complement.
TATGACCCTCAGTCAGACAGCTGCAAGGAAATAAATTCTGCCAATTGTCTGAGCAAGCTTGAAAGTGGATTCTTGCCTAGTAGAGCCTCCAGATGAGAACACAGCCCAACTGGAACTTTGACTGCAGCCTGGTGGACAATGAGCAAAAGACCCAGCTAAGCCATGCCTGAACTCCTGATATACAAAAACCTTCAATTAAAAATGTGTGTTAACAGAGAAGGCAAACAGTGAATCTGCGGCATCTTACTACACTGATGGACAATGACGGCATTGGGGTATGGGTGGGGACTTGATAATATGGGTAAATGTAGTAACCACATTGTTTTTTCATGTGAAACTTTCATAAGAGTGTATATCAATAATACCTTAATAAAATAAATAAATAAATACATTTAAAAATGTGTGTTAAGTTGCTAGGTTTGTAATTCATTATACAGAATTGGAAAAATAATACAAGGTGATGGAGAAAAACATGGCCCTTGAACTTGAATAACATAATTGTAAGGTTATTAATGTGGTTATAAGGTTATAGGTTAAAATCATAGCAAAATGTCAATGAGTGTGAGAAAACTTGTTAAAAGGCAAAAGCCAAAGGTATTGGAAGAATGCAGCTTGTATCACATGTGACTAATCCCGGGACAGTGGCTCTTAATTTTTTTCATTTGCTGAACACTGAAACCCTAGAAATTCTGGTTGAACATTTGAAAAGATTAAACTGTCTCTGCCTCTGCAGTTGCCTCCTTGACCTGCTTGGGCATCCTCCAAAACATTCTGAGAATGGAGCTATTTGGATGGAACTATTTGCTGTCCTGACTGCTCTTTTGCATACACATGAAGTCGCTCTCCCATGTTTCAGTAAACATATGTTACTTTGTGCTTAACAGAATGCCACACTTCCTACCTTACACTCCCAACTAGATCTACTCTGTTCTTACTACTACACATAATCCACAGATTTTATAATCTGACAGCCTTTTCTTTGAGTAGATATCCTTAGTTTTAGCAGAAACAATATTTAGTGTGACCATATTTCCATCCTCTGAGGGGACTGTGGTACAGCTGTATGCCGTGCATGAGGTTGGAGCTACTGTGCCTTGACCTTACTACTCCTGGGGAGGCTTTTATCGGCTATTGGCATTTTTGTTGATACAGATGGGGGAAATCTTAAAGCCTATTATCTTAAATGTTAAGGGGTTGGATGGTAAATTTGCAGTAAAGGGGTAAGAATAGGATTGATAATTACAGTTTAGATTTGATAGAGAATTTCCTTTTCCTTTTAAAGGGATTGTGCCAGATATGAAGACGCTTGATATATGGTGACACGGCAGGGGCAGCTACAGGCCTCTTGTGCTGGTGCGCATGCATGGCCAGTGAGACTAATCAAGTCAGCTCAAAGTCCCTGCAGTGGAAACTGCAGGAACAATGTCGCTGTCATGCTTGCATCCTAGTTTCAAACCTGTTTAAGATGCTTCAGGAATATAACTTGTATCCAGGGAGGCCCCTCACAGTGCTATGGCAAACCCATGCTGTCCACTCTGTGAACAATTTGTGTTTGTTTAGAGCAACTCACATTAGGATGACAGAGAAGGAGCCCTGCTAGTTTTCAAAACGAAGGCCTAGCAAGCAGTTTCTCTCTGGCTCAAACTGGTGAGCTGGGCATGGGAAACTAGACTGTCCCAGAAAGACCCTCATGGAAAATGCCTATAGCAAACGAAGGGGATATACAACTGTGAGGCTGGAAAGATCTACCCTTTGCTTTTTATGGAGTTGTACACAAATGAAACTAAAATGTGGTTATTCATTTTCTTGTCCTTTCACTACAAGTTTATGCTTCAAATATATAATGCTTTTCTAAAAAGAAATCAATTAAGTATGCAGTAAATTCAGTTGGCTGCATGTTGGATTAATTTTTTCTGTGCTATCAAGTGTTTCAAGATCACGTCATCCTGATGGTGATGATGATGATGGTCAAGTTCATTATTATCATCAACTATTTACTTAATCATTTTATCAGCATTGAGCATTTAGTTCAAACACAAAAACAAATCCATCAGTGCCGTTTTACTGGCTTCCTTTCCAAAATACGTTTTGTCAGAATATGACACCTCATTCTGGGGATATAGACATATTTTAGCTTTATGCTAGAAAGGTCTTTTTACCAGGAGTGATTCTTGAAATTATTTTTTTTAAATTATTAAGAGAAAAGTCACATAACTAAAACACACCACTTTCCCCATTTTAAAGTGCACAATTCAGTGGATTTTTAGGGCATTCAAAATGTACAATTATTATCACTATCTAGAACATTTTCGTGATCCCAAAAGGAAATCCTAGACCCATTAAGCTTCACTCCTCATTCTCCTTTCTCCACAGTTGCTGGCAACCCCCAGTCTACTTTCTGTCTTTAAGGACTTGCAACTCTGGACATTCTGTACAAATGGAGTAATACAACATGTGGCCTTTTATCTCTTGCTCTTTCATGAGGCATAATGTTTTCAAGTTCATATATGTTGTAGCACGCATCAGTATTTCATTCCTTTTTATGGCAGAATAATATTCTTTTACATGGATCTATCACATTTAAAAAAATTCATCCATTGATGGACATTAGAGAGTTTCTACCTTTTGGCTCTAATGAATAGTGCTACTATAAACATCTGTGTAAAAGTTTAGTTTGATTACCTATTTTCAATTCTTTCAGATCTTGGAATGATTTTAAGGCTTGATTTTGAGTCTTTAGATCTGGTAAGATTAGTTCTGACAACACCATAGCTTTTGCATGTTGTATTTCTACCAGTATTAAGAAGAATGAGCTGTTTGATTTGAGGGGATGAAGGTAAATGAGACAAATGGTAGTACATGTCGGGGAGTCAGGAAGGGAGAAGCATGCAGGAAAAAGAGCCTGAGTTCTCTCTGAAGTAAATGTAATTTCACATAATATGCTGTATTAGTTGTATTTGAGAGTGTATCTGTTTGCCTATGATTATTAGTCTGACTGTCTAATATCATCTGTGTTTCCAGGAATATCCTCAGTTTCTATCTAGTTACTCAATGTTTAGTAATCCATCAATTATCTGAAATGATTAGGAGTAATTATCACAAATCAGGATATTTGGGCACTGTAGCCCAGGTTCCATTAAACAACTATTTTGTGTTTGATGACAGTCTTTGTTTCTCTGTGTTCTAAAGCACAAGAAGAACCCAACTTATTTTTCCTAGCAGGCAATAAAAGGAGTAATTATAATCCTTATCTGTAAAACGGAGTTAATAACAGGGTTGCTGTGAGGATTAAGTAACTTAATGTGTTTAAATTGCTTAGAATATTGCCCTTAGCGTGAGTTAGCCATTATCATCACCATTATCACTCATTAAGTACACAGAAGCAGAAGTGACATTTTAAAAAGTAAATCAAACTGTGTCATCCACTTGCTTACAACCCTTCAGTATTGCCCCACTTTACTGATCCAGTAAAGAATTTGCATGTACTAAGGCCCCACCTGAATAATTTGGCCTCTAACTTCCCTAAGGTTTTTGAACTGTTCTCCTTGTTTACTCCACACCAACTCCACTGGCTTTCCTTCCTAGAACAGTGCAGGTCAAGATTCCCCTGCTACAGGGCCCTAGCATCTGCGTTTCCCTCTGCTGAGAATGTTTGTATTTTTCTTGGCTAGTTGCTCTTCTTGTGGAACTTTTTTTCAATGCCACTGACTCATAGGTGCCTCCCGTGCTAATGGAGATCGTCCATTATTAATCTCTATTTCTACCCCCTTTTGCTAGAGTCAAATGATAGCCGAATTATAAATTTGTGG
>JAVSCE010012578.1:0-162887 GCA_032199065.1 Smutsia gigantea | reverse complement strand
GGGGGGGGGCTGTACAACTCAGAGAAGACAAGTAGTGATTCTATAGCATCTCACTACGCTGATGGACAGTGACTGTAATGGGGTTGGTGCGGGGACCTGATGAAGGGGTAGTTTAATAATCGTAATATTGCACATGTAATTGTAAATTAATGATAATAAAATAAATTATATTTAAAAAAATGAAAAAAAAAAGCTGGAGATAAAAAAAAAAGAATGCCTTCCCTTTCAGTATATTACACTTATGTGATAATGAAAAGATGTTAAATGTCTAGTTAAAATAATTAATCCTGTACAGAACATGACTTTTTGTTTGACAACACTCAGTTCATTTATCTACTGTGATGCCTGGAATAATACTCAGGCAGGTACATTGTCAGGTTCATTGAACATCTATGAAGTCTGTCCTTAGATTTCTTAGATGTGCTCCCTTTTGTTCTCTTGTAGAAGACAACCCATTGCTTGACAATGATATATTTAAGGCCAACTTGTCTAAGTTTTAATGGCTTTATATTTTTCCTCCTTTTGCATTAAGTGAAAGTTAAATAGTATGACAATATGATTGTTAAATAATCTTGGAAATACCTTTCAGAGGATCCAGTGATATTTTCATAGAATTTGCAACACCAGACCTACTCTTCCCAGAGAAGAGATATTCTTAGCTTCAGCATATTCTGGTTATACTGGAAGACTTCGGAAGAATGGAGTACAATTTCAAGAGACATTGATTCTTTCTCTAACAATCTCTTGCTTCACTTATTATGCCATTTTGTATACCCAAGCTGAACTATGGTAGACAGAGAAAAGACAGCTTAGCCTTCCTTCAGATCTTTAAGTGTGTCAAACAGAAGGAGCTACTTAAATTCAAAGCATGATTTTGAGTCATTCTGTGGCACATGGTAATATAAATGCATTAAACGCCATGCTGTTCATTGAGAGCTTTGTTATTATTTTGTGAGCAAGCAACAGTGTTGCTCAACGATGGAATTAATGTTTGATTCACTGAAAGCAAAGGAGGCTCTGATAATAGACTCTTCAATAGTTTTATTGCTCAAGCATTAAACAATAGGTAAAGAGAGGAGTTGACCCCCACTGGGAACATGGAGCCAGTATTACACTGTTACTAAGGGAGAAGGAGTCTAATCATGGCTTTCAGATCTTCAACAAACATGCTGAGTAGCCAAGCACCAACAAGCTCCATAAATATGAATAGACAGTGGTTAGAATAAGGAAGATAAAGAAAGACAAATGGAAATGAGGTGAGAAAGAAGGTACTAAGATATTTTAATGCATTTTGAGGAATAAATGAGGTTAAAAGAAAAAGAAGTCCTTCCCCAAAGTAGGGCTGAGATGTTAAAAACAAACCTTTTCATCTTCTTGCCCTGGTTGCAAGCCTCCGATTCTTTTCCCCTCCAAAAATGTTTTATTTCTGGCACTTTAAACAAAGCAGGCTCTTGATACACATAAGTGGCCCACTCTACATACATTCCAGAAAATAGTCACCTCTCCTCAAATCCTTGTTGTTGTTGTTAATTCAGTATTCTACTGTGATACACATGAGACTGAATTATTTTACAAAAGTTATGCCTTAACTGCTTAGCAGGATTCCTGAAAGCACAAACTTCTATCTGGACTTGTCTTGAGTGTTACCTGGGATTGAAAATCCTTTTATATTTTAAATGGTTAAAGACTTTCAGTGATTGCTAATAAGCAGTTACACACTGAGGAGAGATATGTAACAAGAATGCATTAACACTGTGAAACCCTTCAGCTTTACACTGAAACACATCATAAAACTAATTCTGAGATTAGTTTTGTGATGTGTTTAGAACCATATTTCATGCTTTGTGATTTTGAAAGATGACTTAAAGCTTCTTGGCTTGGTATTTGTGGCTTTTCCTCATAAATTCAATATTCTGTATCTGTTCACACTCTCCCTGTTCTGCAAGCTGTAATTCTGCATCCCTCTCTTTGGTTTAATTGTCTAGACCAGAACTAGAATATAGCACCCCAGTAGCTATGTTATTATGGGTTTTCAAGGCACAAGTTGAGCCTCATATCCTCAGCCTGATCTGATGATTCCATGATGATCCTTCTCTGACTTTTAATTTTCTTCCTTCATTCGGCAAATATTTATTGAATGCCTACTATGAGACAGACACTATTTTCAGCCTTGGAGATACAGCAGTAAACAAAACAAATGCCTGTTCTCAAGGGATGGAGAACAAACAAATATAAAATAATGTCAAGTGCTTATAAATACCAATGAAGGAAAATAAGGCAGGGAAATGGGGACCATGCATGATGTCATAGTGGGAAGAGAGTGCTATTTTTATATAGGTGGTCAAAGAAGGCCTTATTGCAAGGAGATGTTAGAGCAAATATTGAAAGGAGTGCAGGATGCATGTAGGAATTTCAAGATAAAGTATTACAGCAGAAGGCATGTCAAGGCCTGTATTAGCTACCTTTTGCTGCCAGATGAGTTATTCCAAAACTCAGTGGCTTAAAATAACAATAAATATTTAATATCAGTTTCTGTGGGCCAAGAATTTGAAAGTGACTTAACTGGGTGGTTCTGGCTCAGGGTCTCTTGAGAGGTTGACATCAAGATGTCAGAGAAGGCTATAGTCTCTGAAGGCTTGTCCAGGGCTGGGAGATCCAGTTCCAGAATGGCTCACTCACATGGTACTGTTTGTTGGCAGGAGATCTCAGGATCCCCCCAGTGTGGACTACTCTGTTGTGTCTTTCTTGACTGTCCTTATGACATGTGGCTGGCTGGATAGCTACAGGTACTACATACATCTTCCTAGAGATGACAACCTGAAACAAAATGCAGAACTCTGGCTCACAAAAAGCCATCTTTGCCAAGACTTCTTGTTTAATGGCCATTCTCGGTCCCATGGCCTGGAGTGTGCACCCCTGAAGCATTGGCCCCTGTGTCCTCCTGCAGTTGTATATTCATTCCTTCTAGCTGGCCCCTGATAGTGGAGGCTCAGATGTACTCTGGCAGAGGCAGCTGAGAAGGTGGTGACTGCTTTAATGGGTCCTTGTATATTCTAGGAGATATTTTCCGTGGTTGCACTGGTGACAGTTTTTGAGGTTGAGTGGGCTGGACTCACTATGCTGATGACCAACTTGCATTCGAGAGAGGAGCTTGATGGCTATTGGCTTTTCTCTATGAATGTGTCTTTCTCTACTCTCCTTTTCAACGCTTCTTTCAACTGCTCTTTCTTTTGCATTCTTATTTTCCTAAGAGAGAGTGTTTTTCACTCTGTTAGTTGTCCCAGTTGGGTTGATTTTGGAGCAAGACCACCTCAACCTATAAACTGGTTGCCTTTGATCAGTGAACCATTTTTTGTTTCATTTTAGCTCTGGTCACATGACACAAAACAAGTCAAGATATATTAAAGGACCCACCTTTTGTTACTCTCCTCAGAAGGAACCAGGATCCTGTAAGGTACTTAGAGTGTTAGTCTCTTGTTACACAGGGCTTCCAGCTTCTCTCTTAGAGGGTGGGTTCAGGATAGCACAATAGAAACAGGCATATTCTTGTACAAAATTAAGGTGTTGAATTAATAAACGCATTTTTTATGAGATTTGTGAAGATCATTAATAAATAGCAGGGCCTGGATGTCTGTAAGATAAAATGAAAGAGCTGGAAATATTTAATGATATTAGTGTGGAAAAATAATTATCCCCAAAACCCTCTTTTAAATCAATTTAATATGTTCACATGACCTTTTTGAATGGGAACAGAAGAAGCAAAAGACTTAAAGGTCTAGAATACCACAGAAACGATCGTCCTCAAGAGAAGCAATAGGATGCTGCCTAGTGAACCATTCTTTGTCCTGTGCTTGTAATCTTCCAGCTGTGTCTTTTGTTGGTTACAGTTCATACCGCTATTTCTGTATTTCTCAATGCTAGACATTATCGGATTTGTATTATGGTATATGGGAATTGAGTCCTCTGAGCCTTTCTTTTGATTGGGGAATATATTAAATTCAACCATTCTTAAAGAACTTCAAATATTAAATTGCAATAAGCCATTAAAACTTTAATATGCATGAGCCCTTCAAGTTTTTCCATATCCGATGGCTAGTTGAGAGCACTTTGGAGAAAGTTTGACATCCATATAGAAAATAAGCCTAGCAGAGAGACACACTGTAGAGATGAGAGGAAAATGTGATTTCTACTCTTTCATCTGATTGTTTTAGTGTTTACTGCCAAACCTCTAAATAACCTGTCACAATCTGGACATAGTCGCAGGATCATAGTTAGCTGTAATAGGGGATAGGAAATACAGTTGTTAGCTGGTCATGTCACTCTGAATAAAATCTTGGTTTTATGAGACTGGAAGGAGAGAGCGCCAATTGAAAAAGTGACCAGTGGTGACTTCCATGTCTGCTTAATTCAAAATGTTTTTCTTATTTTTAAAAAAATGGCATCTGATTTTTTAAAAGAAAAATATTGGAGAATGCTAAAGAGATTGGAAAATGAAGATTCCTTTTTTGAACAAAATAGCTCTAGATTTCCTTTAAGAAAAACATTTTTTACATATGTAGAATACTACTTCTAGTTATATACTTACAGAGAGCTATAACACTTCAGAGTTGTTTCAGAGAATGTTATATGAGCTGATGGGTCCTCACGATCCTGGGTGGTAGATTAGTGAGACAGAGATTGTGACCTTTATTATACAGATGATGAAACCAAGGAACAGAAAGAGTGTCTTCCCTAGGGTCACGTGGCAGTGCGTTCTAATTCATTCTCTAGTTTTCCCATGTCAGCGTCATGTGCAATCATTGTGGAAAGGAGACTCTTGCTGAAGGGCCTAGGCTGTGTTGGAGTAGGGAAGGAAGTTGGGATGGTGCATGTATACACGGCAAATGTCAAAGTCGTTTGTTTTCTTCAGAAGTTCTTCCTCTGAATCACCGCATATTTGCCAAATAAGGCTGGAATCTGTCTACCTGCTATTTGGGACTCCCATTCACTGTAGTGTAGCAATAAATCTTGGCATCAAATCCTGTTGTACAGGTACTATGTGTTCTTGGGATCCTCCATAAGGCACACCACCAACTTGGTAGTTATGGGCATTTGGCCATGTAATTAGTAGCATAAATGTTCGTGGCCTGGTCTTTGTGTTTTTATACATAAAGAGAGATCAACGAGGATCAAATTATTAAGAGTTGCAGATTGTTCAATAATAGACCGAGTGAATATGAAAGTAAGTGGTTATGCAGAATTTAGGGAAACTAAAAATACTGTGTACATTTTACACATTCAAGAGCCCTGCAATTCCTGTTTTCATTTAGTTGCTTACTTGAGTTGCATTTGCATTAGAGACCTTTTGGGTGACAGATCTAAAAAAGAACCAGTTCAGTCATAGTTTTATGTCTAAAGGAAAATGTTTCCTAAAGCATGTTAATTTTTAACCAAAAAACACTTAAGTATTTCCTTGGAAGGATTTTACCACTGTAACTATTTAAAAGAAAACTTTTAAAGCCACACATCAAGCACCCAATTGACATTTGTGCTGTACTAGGTTTTGACCACTTAACTTTAAGTATTGACAATTTTCAGATATAAGACATCAGTAAATTCATACCATAAACACAATTGCACACCAGTAATCTAAGGAAATTAAACTTTGTCCTTCCAGTTCTAAATACTTATGTTCCTATATGCAGCAGCAATTTATTTAGTCTCTCAATGTTTAATGTTAGTAAAATACACCAAATATATAGTGCCAGAGGTATTTCCAGTGGTCCTTTCTTTCATGTTACATAGCTTTTGTATAAAATAAAACTTAACCTCTAAAAATAACTTTATTTTTATGGATAATTTCAAACATATATGAAAATAGGATAATACAATAGACCCCATGCACCTAACACCCAGCTCCAAAAATGATAAATTCATGGCTTATCCTGTTTTACCTATACCTTTATCCCCTCCTCATTTCAACTACTTTGAAGTAAATCCCAGAAATCATGCCTTTCATCTGTAAATACTTTTAAAATGTAAAAGATGAGGGATCTCCCTTAAAAAATATAACCCCTGTGGTAGATTATAGATGGCCTCACATTTTTTACCACTCCTTCTATTGAAAGGAAGAGCCTAATCATAAATCATATTTATTGTTTCATTATTTTTTAAATATTTTGTTTTATGCCAGATCTAAAAAAGGCCCATACATGGCCACTGATTTTTTTTCTTGAATCTCAGCAGGCCATAGTGATTTGCTCGACCAATAGTACATGGCAGAAGTATCTTTCTGGTGTCTTTTGAGGTTAGGTCTTAAGAAGGCTTGCAGCTTCTATCTGGATCTCTTGGCACACATTCTCTGAGAGCTCTGAGTTCCCATGTAAAGTCTGACAGTTTTGAAACTGCCACTCTGAACAGGCCATACGTAGGTGCCCTGATCAAAAGTCTCAACTGAGCCCAGCTTTCTGTTCTTCCTCTGTGAGGCACCAGCCATATAAAATCTTGGACCCTCCTGCTTTGCCCATTTGCCAACTGAATACCACTGAGTGACTTCAGATGGCGCCACATGCATCAGAAGAAGAATACAGTGTTTAAAGATTTAATACAATGTTTGTTTGAAGTCACTAAGTTTGGGGTTATTTATTATGCTGCCATAGACAAATGGGGAACAATCACACGGCTATTATCACTCCTAAAATAATTAGCAATAATTCCCTAAAATATCAACTATCCAGTGTCCAAACTACAAATCACCTTTATTGTCTCATAATGTTTTAAATGTTTTGTTTTAACCAAGATCTAAATAAGGTCCATATATGACAAATTTATTTTTATACCTCTAAATCTCTTTCAGTCTTTTAGTTACCTCTTCCTTTGAAATTATTTTTTTAAGAAACTGGGTTATTGTCCTTAGAGTTTCCCACAATGTTGATTTAGTATTGTTTAATATGCTCTATCAGCTGAGTTTTCTGTAAATTGGTACTTAGGTCTAGAGGCTTGATCAGTTTCAGGTTTGATGTGTGGGCAAGGCTGTCTCATAGTTGTGGTGTATGCTTCTATCAGGAGGCACATAATACCAGGTTGTGTCTGGTTTTGTGATGTCGCAGTCATTGACAATCATTGCCTCAATCCATTAGTTAATTTAGGTTTGCAAAATGGAGATTGTATCAGTTAGCTATTACTATGTAAGAAAGGATCAAGGAATTTCAGTAGCATATAATAGCAAGTATTTATTTAGTTTATTTACCATCACTTTCACTTCATCTTGTTCACCAAAGCAAGTCATATGGCCAAAGGGATGCTGAAGTCCTTCATGCCTTCAGGAGGAGTGAAGAGTCAGGCTCCAGGCCAAAATCCTGTGTGTGACCTTTCAGGACTGACCATAAGCAACCAAGGGCTTTTCCTGGCAAGCCTCATGGGAAGAAGTTGGGCTACCCCTGCTAGAACTGGTGCAAGATACATTACAGACTCCAGAGATGCAGTTAAGGACTGAGGCCCTCCTCCCCCACCAGCCATGTTCTCACACATATCTACATTCCTAGCGCTGGGGCCTCCATTCAGAGTTCTTACTACTGGGGACCTCAGCTTGGGCCCTTCCCAGGTGTATCTTCTAAGACCTCCTGATCAGGGCTTGGGAGGAGGCATTTTCCTCCACTTTGACTCGGCATTTTGTACTCTGACCCTTCTTTCTTTCCTTCATACCAGTTCCTGGGTCTACAACAAGGCAGAAGTTTTTTGTTCAGGGTCCTTTAGAGATGTAATGATTTCCCCATCTGCAATGCATCCACCTGACCTAACCCTATCTAGTGCTTTTCCATGGGGAACACTGGAACACTAGGGAGCTGGTGCCCTTATCTTTTGCCTCCTGCATGCATTGTTGCAGAAAGTGAATAAGGCTTTATTGTTGGTTTTAGTTTGGCTGTTGACCTAATTGGCTGTTGTCCACCTTGACACCTGGTGGCTCAGAAGGAGGGAATCACAAAGTTACATAGAAAAGGGTGTGGATGCTGCAAGGAGCAAAGAATTGGTTCAGTAACACAAGAGTGATATTGCATTATTATTCTTCCCTTATTAATTAGCCAGAATACTTCTATAAAAAGAAATGTACTCATTTTTCAAAATAGTTGACACCTAGAAATTTGTAAAAAGTAATACATGTTTGTAATATTTTTGAAAATTAAAAATAGATTTCACACATATTTTGTAATTCAAAATTGATTGCAATTACTATTCTGATTTTGCTCCAATCATCCTATCTTTTGCTAGTAGGAACTTTTTGACATGCACCTGAATGCATATTGTGAGTACGTGTTACCCTGGATCATAGTCTGATTCTCCCTGCCTTTACCTTGTTTCTCCGCCTTGACTGTATACACAGGGAATATATTTTGTTTTTCTCAAACAAGTATGTATTGAATACATACATGTGCAAGTCCTGTGCTGTAGTACTGAGGATAGAGAAGAATTCTATTCATTAAGAACTTGTTATTGGTCAAAATAATTGAAGAAGAATCAATTCCTTGATGTAGATGACTTAAAAATATCCAGGAGTGTGATTACAATAGGAAAATCACTATTGGTCTCTTTGGCATGACCAAGTAATCTTTGATAGCTTCTTTGCTAGTATGACAGGATGCTCTGTACCTGAAATCAGACATTCAGTACTTAATTTTATAATGTATAGACAGACAGTGATGGAGGGTCAACTTAATTTTTAATATATCTGAAGAGAGTTTTAGTTGAAAGAATAAATAATTTTGTTACCAGAACAGATCATCTATAAAATATGCTTTAAAAATAAAAATTATTTAATACAGTGGTGAAATTATTTTTCACTATATTTCAGAAAGAAAACCAAGCCATGTTTGGTGAGGGCTGACTTCAGAGAGAATAAGGGAGGAAATCCTTATTGTGTCTGATGTCAGCTTCATCCCCTCTTCAGCCTTGAAACAGAGGCCTAGAATGTGATATCTTTCTATCAATGCTAAGACTTAGAATCATCTTTGGCTTTATCCAAACTTTTTAGACAGCAGCTACATCTCTCCTGCAGACAAATGTATTTAATTCATTATCTCAGTGCAATTCAACAAGTACTAATTGAGTGCTAGCCTTACATAAAAGCATCCAGCTAGGCTCTGTGAAATATAAAAGAAATACATGAGAAAAATAAAATATATTCCCCTGCTTATATAGTCAAGCTGAAGAGACAAGATAAATGTAGGGAGAATTAGATTATGATGCAGGATAATATGTACTTATGTGTTCAAGTCATACTAATAGTTATTGCTATAAGATTTCAGAGGAGGGAGAGATTAACTTTGCATGGTACGAGATGAATTTATGGAGGCGTTGTTCCCTGATCCAAACTCTAAAGAATGAGTGTCATTTCCATGGGTTGAAGTAGGCAGGGGTGGAGGAACAGGTGAGCAGTTACAGAGGTGAGTGTAAAAATGACATGGAGGACTGTGGAGAGGGTAGCCACCTTGCAATGGATGGCTAGGCTGGGAAGTTGGGCAGATACATCTGGAACCAGAATCAGTCTTTTGGCAAGCCTGAATGTTAGGCTGAAGAGAAAGCATCTGTGCCCTTCATCTCAGCTGCCAAGGGCTTCGCTGTTAACCAGTAGCTAGCATATTTATTTCTGAAAAAAGTCCAGGAGTGTGATTACAGTAGGAAAAGGACTATCAGATTTTGAAATGATAGACACACAGAATAGAGAGTGAATGGCAAGGAAAATGATGTAGTAAACTCAGAGAGAAGAGTCTATTCATTTATATAACAAATATTTATTGAATACATACATGTGCAAGTCCTGTACTGGGCACTGAGGATAGAGAAGAATCCTATTCATTAAGAACTTGTTACTGGTCTAAATAATTGAAGAGGAATCAATTCCTTGATTTAGATGACTTAATAATTTAATCATTAAGAGTAGAATTTCAGCCTATGTAATTGTCCAGTAGACAAGGTGTTTTTTAGTCAGTTTCATTTCCTATCATCTCAGATGATCCCTTGTGTTCAGGCACTATGCCACCCATGATGTTTAATGCCAAAGCTGAAAAATGAGTGGATCTCCACCCAACTGTTCATCTGTTTCTCTACCCTCTCATATTCCTGGCCATTAAGAGCAGTGGTGGGCACACTTTAGATTCAGTGGGCACACAGTCATTTTAGATTCGGTGGGTTTGGGAAAATCTCTCTGAGGAGAAGACTGGGAGAGACCATATAGGACAGGCATTGAGGCAGATCCATAGGGGCACAGTTTTCGTAGTCAAGGTGACAGGTGAGTGCAGTTTGGACTATGGTATGGGGTGGAGTTTGTGGAGAGTGGCTCAACTCAAGACATACTCTGAAGGTGAAGCAGGCAGAACTTGTTGATGTACTTAGGCATGAAGAAAAGAGGTGAATAATGATTAGCATGGCCCACCCTCCAGGGGGACTGGTAGTCCCATTTACTGAGATGGTGAAAGTCTGAGAAAGGAGGAGACTTGGCACCTACTAATATTTGTTGATCTAATGAATAAAATAATCAATGACACTCCAAAACTTGGGATGATGAGTAGGTTACTTCTTCACTATAATGAGAGAATAAGAGTATACAATAGTTGGGAACCACTCTAGATGATCATAGAATTTCTAGGATTTCAGGTATTAGGGGTATAGAAGAAGCCTTTGAAGAAATACAGGGTATTTAGGAGTGCCACAGCAGAAGAAAATTAAACTAGTGGTCTAAAGGACTGAAGGTAAAAAAAATTTTTAAGGGCTTGGGGTAAGGGATAGAAAAAAGAGAATTAAACATTTTCCCTCCGACTCTCACCTTGACCATCCTCCTCCATTGATCTACTGCTTTAGAGGTTCAAGGGGGAATGGAAAGGTAAATCTGTCCTAGACATCATAGGAATAAGCAATTGGACACCGTTTCTTTAGCTGGAATGGGGAGGTAGAGAATCTCTCCATCCAAGTAGGCTTTCATACAAATGTAAATTTGGGATATGTTGTCTAAGAAGAAAAACACAGCACTTCCTTAATAGGCTTAATTCCATCTCTAACATGAACCTTACTGTAGCCACATAAGTAAGTCATGTTTATAGCAGATGGCAAAGGTATAATTTCCATTCAAAGAAACTATCTTTCACTCTTTTTTTTCTGGATGCATTCAAGCAACTGCCAAACCTAAGTTAATTTGCTTCAATATGTAACTTTTAAACTATTTATTTTGAAAACTTTAAACTTACAAAAAAATTGCCAGGAATTGTATGATGAACTCTCATACACTCTTCCTCTAGATTCTCTAATTGTTAGCATTCTGCTATATTTACTTTATCACCTTCTCTTTACATCTATATATCCATACATATGTATATACACACATATTATTATTACTACTATTTGTGTTGTTGAACTGTTTAAGCGTAAGTTGCATTCTCTTACATAAACAAACTGACCAAATCCAGTAAATATAACTTTGATACCATATTACTATCTGATGAGTAGTCCATATTCAAATTGCATGGTTGTCACAACAATAGCCTTTATAGCCTATTTTTCTTCTGAACCACTGCATTGTTTGTCATCTTATGACATATTTGATGCTCCCCCTCTCTTCCTGTCTTTACAGTTGGAACCTTCATGTTTAGATATGGGTCTCTCCTTATTTAAGTCACTAAGTATAAATTATTTAGCACCTGTTAAGTGCTTAGCATTATATTAGGCCATGGGATGATAAAAAAGAACTAGAGAAAAAATTTCTTATTGTGTCCTGAAGAGAGTAGACAATAGCTTCAAAGCTATACACAGTCAAGTGTGAAATAAGGTGTATGTAAGTGCTCAAGGAATTTAGAGAAGGTAGAGTCAGAGTTAGCTTCCAACTGTCTGTGTTGGGCTCTGCATTTTCTACTGGATACTGAAGTAGGAGTGCAATCTGGTCATCAAAGGTTTTTAAACTTCCCATGTGATTCTATACTGGTCCCTAGGCTAAGAATCATTATAATAGAACCTGAAAACATCATAGTAAGCAAAACCAGCTGTTCATCCTTGTGCATTCTTCTGATGTTGGCTGGACCTATTTCTGTTAGCAGATTTGAAATGTCTGTATTAACCTCAAAACATTTCATTCTGAGTGAGGATTCCCACCAGGTGGAATCCCCCAGGGAAGATTTTGTTTACTGTTCAGTAGATCGGTGAGTAAGGTATTTCTACTCATTAGATGAAGGTATCTCAGCCTCAGCTGACAACTTTGTGTTGGGGCTCCATTTGGGACTCTGGACATTCTTTGTTAGGGGGCTGTCCTGTGTATTAAAGGTGTTTAGCAGCATCCTTTGCCTCTACCTGTTAAGTACCAGTAGCACCTCCCCCAGAGTGACAACCAAAAAATATCTCCAGACATTGCCAAATGTCATTTGGGGGGATAAAATCAGCCTGTTGAGAATCACCGCATTAGACTGGGCTCCTTAGGGATAGGGGCCATTTCTGATATACCTGTTATTGTATGGCAAGCACCATATCTGGCACAGAGTATGTATGTTACAAAAAGCAAGCTAATGAATCAAAGCATGACATTTCTGCTGATTTGCTCCATATCCCTGCTATGTTTGTACTGAGTTATCTCACTGCAGATTTTCCCAGAGATTGAACAAGGAAGGGTTGGGTTCGCTAAGTAATCTTTATGATGAAACTACCATTTCAACAGAAGTTTAAAGCCCTAGTTGACCCATTGTAAAGCACAGACAGATAATTCCAACACAGTAAGCACTTACAGATCTTCCCCATTTATGATGGGGTTACCTCCCGATAAACCATTGCAAGTTAAAATATCTCAGTCAAAATGCATTTAATGCAGCTAACCTCCCAAACACCATCACTTAGCCTAGACTACCTTACACATGCTCAGAACACTGACATTGGTCTACAGTTGGACATGATCATCTAATACAAAGCCTATTTTATAATAACGTATTGAATACTGTATGTATACTGAACTGAAAGTGAAAAACAGAATGGCTGTATGGGTACAAAGTGGTTGTAACAGTTGTTGACGCCCATGATGCAGCTCACTGTCACGGCCCAACATCGCAGGAGAGGATCCTGCCACCTATGGCGGCCCTGTACCATATCACCAGTGTCATACCATAGATCGCTAGCCCAGGAAAAGATCAAAATTCAAAATTCAAAGTGTGGTTTCTATTGAATGCATATCTCCTTCATACCATCAAAAAGCTGAAAAATCAAAAATCAAACTGTGGTAGTAAGGTGGGGACTGTGGGTTGTTTCAGAAGATTTATTCATTTATTTAAGGGAAAAGATCACTGACAGTTTAAGTCTGGCAGGGAATACAAAACTCACTGAAAACAGGAAAAGCCTGTGTGGAAGAGGGGCTGGTTTAAATGCCCCTGGGTGAGTGACTGACTTGGTCTCTAAGAAAATTGAAGGAACAATCATGCTAAACTATCAAAGACTCCCTCTTAGCTGCAACAAATGTACAATGTGAAAAACAATCATAATGTATTTTTTTCAGACAGGAGAGGCATGGAAAAATTGTGTTTGTAAAATCACCACATTTAAAATACTATCTTAATCTGGTTGGTAGAGGGGGAGGCTGTGTGTGGTGGTCGGGAAGCAGGGGATGTATGGGAACTCTATACTTTCCACTCAATTTTGCTGTGAACCTAAAACTACTCTAAAAAAATAGTATATTAAAAATTATTTTAACATTTGCTAAGATATTCATGCTGATAATGCTGAGTAGTTCTCTGTTAGGGGTACTTCATCCCTCTAAGTCGCCCTTATGGATAGAATCACTCTTAAGAAACCCAGTACGGCTCCTTTCTATCGGGTTCATTTCTGGCCCTTGAGAAACTCATCTTCATTTGCTCCTCCTGGAAGTACAGGCCATTTCCATCTGAAATCTCTTCTTGTCCTGCAGCGAGCCTCCTGTGGGCTGTAGTGGCATCCTCTCACCCTCAGACTCAGGCATCAAGCCTTGTGATCTCCAAACTTGAGAGAGCATGTTCCAAGACCTTTGAATGCTCACTTGAGGTGCCTGCCTCCCACCTTGCTTGGCTAAAGGGGGGAGAAGCACACCTCCCAAATCCCTATGGAGATGCTAATGGGAATATTTAGATCACATGACAATGCTCTGCAAACAAATTTTGACTCCTCTCATGGATTCTTAGTCTATATATACAGCCTGCATGCAAGTGGTATGCTGACAGGAAAACTGGATTTGGAACACCTCCTCCATAAGTCCCTATAGTCTAAGACATCAACTTAGAATGTGACTGTCTTTGATACTTACTGTTTGTTCCATGTTTTGGGGCTTTTGCTTAAAGCAGGAGACAACAGGAAGTGTCACATCTAACCACCTGCTATATGTACCACAGCTTCAGTCTGAAATTTTTCAAATTTTCTCACTTGGGAGTTGAGGCAACCTAGCTATACATGAGCCATATGGGCTGAGGTGGGGTTTCAGAGACTCTGAGACTCAGGCTGGGCTGTTCACTTAGTGCTTAGAAGCAGATAAGAGCTTGGGTGTTGATGCAAATGGTAACACAGGAAAAGAGGCAAGTTGTATTAGGTAAGTAGTATTGGGTGTTAAGTATCAGGAGCAGAGCACGAGCCAAAGATGAGAGATAAGAGAACAAGTTAGAAGCTGAGGAGGTCAAGATCATGTTGGGAAGTAGATGTGGCTATCAGTAAGCTCCTCATTACCATGCTCTAGCCTGCTGGCGTGGCCGTCAGCTGGCAGGGGGCTGGTCAGCTGGTTGAAGGCACAGGGTGGACATGGACAGTGACACTGAAAATTCCTCAGGATCAATTCCACCGGGCCTTTTATTTATTTAAATTTTTCAATTTTTAAAAATTTTGGTATCATTAATCTACAATTACATGAACAACTATGTTTACGAGACTCCCCCCATCATCAGGTCCCCTGCACCAACCCCATTACAGTCACTGTCCATCCGTGTACTAAGATGCTATAGAATCACTACTTGCCTTCTCTGAGTTGTACAGCCCTCCCCGTGCCCCCACCCCAATTTATGTCTGCTAATCGCAATGCCCCTTTTTCCCTCTTGTCCCTCCCTGCCGACCCATCCTCCCCAGTCCCTTTCCCTTTGGTAACTGTCAGTCCCTTCTTGGGTTCTGTGAGTCTGCTGCTGTTCTGTTCCTTCAGTTTTTTTCTTTGTTATTATACTCCACACATGAGTGAAATAACTTGATACTTGTCTTTCTCTGCCTGGCTTATTTCACTGAGCATAATAGCCTCTAGGTCCATCCATGTTGTTGCAAATGGCAGGATTTGTTATCTTCTTATGGCTGAATAATATTCCATTGTGTATATATACCACACCTTCTTTATCCATTCATCTACTGATGGACACTTAGGTTGCTTCCATTTCTTGGCTATTGTAAATAGTGCTGTGATAAACATAGGGGTGCATCTGTCTTTTTCAAACTGGGCTGCTGCATTCTTAGGGTAAATTCCTAGGAGTGGAATTCCTGGGTCAAATGGTATTTCTATTTTGAGTTTTTTGAGGAACCTCTATACTGCTTTCCACAATGGTTGAACTAGTTTACATTCCCACCAGCAGTGTAGGAGGGCTCCCCTTTCTCCACATCCTTGCCAACATTTGTTGTTGTTTGTGTTTTGGATGTTGGCCATCCTTACTGCTGTGAGGTGATATCTCATTGTGGTTTTAATTTGCATTTCTCTGATGATTAGCGATGTGGAGCATCTTTTCATGTGCCTGTTGGCCATCTGAATTTCTTCTCTGGAGAAGTGTCTGTTCAGATCCTCTGCCCATTTTTTAAATGGATTACTTGCTTTTTGTTTGTTGAGGTGCATGAGCTCTTTATATATTTTGGATATCAACCCTTTATAGGATATGTCATTTATGAATATATTCTCCCATACTGTAGGATGCCTTTTTGTTCTGTTGATGGTGTCCTTTACTGTACAGAAGCTTTTCAGCTTGATATAGTCCCACTTGTTCATTTTTGCTTTTGTTTCCCTTGCCCAGGGAGGTATGTTTATGTCCAAGAGATTTTTGCCTATTTTTTTTCTAAGAGTTTTATGGTTTCATGACTTACATCCAGGTCTTTGATCCATTTCGAATTTACTTTTGAGTATGGGGTCAGACAATGATCCAGTTTCATTCTCTTCCATGTAGCTGTCCAGTTTTGCCAACACCAGCTGTTGAACAGGCTGTCATTTCCCCATTGTATATACATCACTCCTTTATAGTATATTAATTAACCATATATGATTGGGTTAATATATGGACTTTCTATTCCATTCCACTGGACTGTGAGTCTGTTCTTGTGCCAGTACCAAATTGTCTTGATTACTGTGGCTTTGTAGTAGAGCTTGAAGTTGGGGAACATAATCCCCCAGCTTTATTCTTCCTTCTCAGGATTGCTTTGGCTATTCGGGGTCTTTTGTGGTTCCATATGAATTTTAGAACTATTTGTTCTAGTTGAAGAATGCTGTTGGTATTTTGATAGGGATTGCATTGAGTCTGTAGATTGCTTTAGGCAGGATGGTGATTTTGACAATATTAATTCTTCCTAGCCAAGACCATGGAATGAGTTTCCATTTGTTAGTATCTTTAATTTCTCTTAAGAGTGTCTTGTAATTTTCAGAGTATAGGTCTTTCACTTCCTCGGTTAGGTTTATTCCTAGGTATTTTATTCTTTTTGATGCAATTGTGAATGGAATTGTTTTCCTGATTTCTCACTCTGCTAGTTCATTGTTAGTGTATAGGAAAGCAACAGATCTGTGTATTAATTTTGTATCCTGAAACTGCTGAATTGAGATATTAGTTCTAGTATTTTTGGAGTGGAGTCTTTAGGGTTCTTTATGGACAGTGTCATGTCATCTGCAAATAGTGACAGTTTGACTTCTTCTTTACCAATCTGGATGCCTTCTATTTCTTTGTCTTGTCTGACTGCCATGGCTAGGACCTCCAGTACTATGTTGAATAACAGTGGGGACAGTGAGCATTCCTGCCTTGTTCCTGATCTTAGGTGAAAAGCTTTCAGCTTCTGTTAAGTATGATGTTGGCTGTGGGTTTGTTATATATGGCCTTTATTATGTTGAGGTACTTGCCCTCTATACCCAGTATGTTGAGGGTTTTTATCATGAATGGATGTTGAATTTTATTGAATGCTTTTTCAGCATCTATGGAGATGATCATGTGGTCTCTGTCCTTCTTTTTGTTGATGTGGTGGATGATGTTGATGGATTTTCAAATGTTGTACCATCCTTGCCTCCCTGAGATGAATCCCACTTGATCATGGTGTATGATCCTCTTGATGTATTTTTGAATTTGGTTTGCTAATATTTTGTTGAGTATTTTGGCATCTATGTTCATCAGGGATATTAGTCTGTAATTTTCTTTTTTGTGTGGTCTTTGCATGGTTTTGGTATTAGAGTGATGCTGCCTTCATAGAAGGAGTTTGGAAGTATTCCCTCTTCTTCTATTTTTTGGAAAACTTTAAGGAGAATGGGTATTATATCTTATCTGTATGTCTGATAAAATTCAGCAGTGAATCCATCTGGCCTGGGGGTTTTGTTCTTGGGGAGTTTTTTGATTACCGATTCAATTTCATTGCTGGTAATTGGTCTGCTTAGATTTTCTGTTTCTTCCTCAGTCAGTCTTGGAAGGTTGTATTTTTCTAGGAAGTTGTCCATTTCTTCAAGGTTATCCAGTTTGTTAGCATATAGATTTTCATAGTATTCTCTAATGATTCTTTGTATTTCTGTGGGGTCTGTCGTGATTTTTCCTTTCTCATTTCTGATTCTGTTCATATAGATTCTCTTTTTCTTAATAAGTCTGGCTAGGGGTTTATCTATTTTGTTTATTTTCTAAAGAACCAGATCTTGATTTCATTGATTTTTTTGTATTATTTTATTCTTCTCAATTTTATTTATTTCTTCTCTGATCTTTATTATGTCCCTCCTTCTGATGACTTTGGGCCTCATTTGTTCTTCTTTTTCCAGTTTCAATAAATGTGACTTTAGAGTATTTGTTTGGGATTGTTCTTCCTTCTTTAAATAGGCCTGGATTGCAGTATACTTTCCTCTTAGAACTGCCTTCGCTGCATCCCACAGATGTTGGGGCTTTGTGCTGTTGTCATTTGTCTCCATATTTTGCTTGATCTCTGTTTTAATTTGGTCATTGATCCATTGATTATTTAGGAGCATGTTGTTAAGTCTCCATGTGTTTGTGAGCCTTTTTGTTTTCTTTGTACAATTTATTTCTAGTTTTATACCTTTGTGATCTGAGAAGTTGGTTGGTAGAATTTCAATCTTTTTGAATTTACTGAGGCTCTTTTTGTGGCCTAGTATGTGGTCTATATTGGAAAATGTTCCGTGTGCACTTGAGAAGTATGTGTATCCTGTTGCTTTTGGGTGTAGAGTTCTGTAGATGTCTATTAGGTCCATCTGTTCTAGTGTGTTGTTCAGTGCCTCTGTGTCTTTACTTATTTTCTGTCTGGTTGATCTGTCCTTTGGAGTGAGTGGTGTGTTGATGTCTCCTAGAATGAATGCATTGCATTCTATTTCCTCCTTTAATTCTGTCAGTATTTGTTTCACATATGTCTGTGCTCGTGTATTGGGTGCATATATATTTATTATGGTTATATCCTCTCGTTAAGACTGCCCCCTTTATCATTATGTAATGTCCTTCTTTATCTCTTGTTACTTTCTTCATTTTGAAGTCTATTTTTTCTGACACAAGTACTGAAAGACCTGCTTTTTTCTCCCTATTGTTTGCATGAAATATCTTTTTCCATCCCTTCACTTTTAGTCTTTGTATGTCTTTGGGTTTGAGGTGAGTCTCTTATAACCAGCATATAGATGGGTCTTGCCTTTTTATCCATTCTGTTACTCTGTGTCTTTTGATTGGTGCATTCAGTCCATTTACATTTAGGGTGATTGTCGATATATATGTACTTATTACCATTGCAGGCTTTGGATTCATGGTTACCAAAAGTTCAAGGGTAGCTTCTTTACTATCAAACCGTCTAACTTTACTCTTTTATTAAGCTATTATAAACAGTCTGATGATTCTTTATTTCTCTCCCTTCTTATTCTTCCTCCTGCATTGTTTATATGTTAGGTGTTTTCTTCTGTACTCTTCTGTGTTTCCTTTGACTGCCTTTATTGATAGTTGATTTTATTTTTTGCCTTTAGTTAGTACTTCGTTGGTCTGCTCTCTTTGCTGTGATTTTATTTTCTCTGGTGACATCTACTTAGCCTTAGGAGTGCTTCCATCTAGAGCAGTCCCTTTAAAACACCCTGTTTTGTGGAAGGCAATTCCCTCAACTTTTGCTTCTCTGGGAATTGTTTAATTCCTCCTCAAATTTAAATAATCATGCTGGATACAGTATTCTTGGTTCAAGGCCCTTGTGTTTCATTGCATTAAATATATCATGTCATTCTCTTCTGGCCTGTAAGGTTTCTGTTGAGAAGTCTGATTATAGCCTGATGGGTTTTCCTTTGTATGTGATCTTGTTTCTCTCTCTGGCTGCATTTAATACTGTGTCTTGTCTTTGATCTTTGCCATTTTAATTATATGTCTTGGTGTTTTCCTCCTTGGGTCCCTTGTGTTGAGAGATCTGTGGGCTCTCATTGTCTGAGAGACTATTTCCTTCCCCAGGTTGGGGAAGTTTTCAGCAATTATTTCTTCAAAGACACCTTCTATCCCTTTTTCTCTCTCTTCTTCTTCTGGTACCCCTATAATGCTCCGTTTGGATTGGTCACACTGTTTTCTTAATATTCTTTCATTCCTAGAGATCCTTTTATCTCTCTCTGCCTCAGCTTCTCTGTATTCCTGTTCTCTGATTTCTATTCCATTAGCAGTCTCTTGCACCTCATCCAGTCTGCTCTTAAGACCTTCTATTGATTGTTTTATTTCTCTTATCTCCCTCTGGACTTCGTCCCTTAGCTCTTACATATTTCTCTGCAGGTCCATCAGCATGGTTTTGACTTTTATTTTGAATTCTTTTTCAGGAAGATTGGTTATATCTATCTTACTGGGCCCTCTCTCTCGGATTGCTTGAGTGATTCTACACTGGACCAGATTCTTCTGCCTTTTTATGATGATAGAAGTGATTGCCCACAGGTGGCGCATGTGTCAGCTGGGAGAACAAAGTCCCTTCCTGCTTGCTGGCCACCTTGACCTCCACTGCCTGTGTCGGTTACCCGCACACAGGGTGCAGTCTCTGGGATAATCTCCCGAGCTGCCGTGGGCGGGGTGGCCCTCGGGATATCTTAGGACAGTACGTAGCAGACAAGCCAGGTGTGTTCTCCTGCGAGAATGGCACCCCTTTGTGCCTTCTGGACGTTGCTCTGGCTTCTGCTGCCTATGCCGCTTACCTGCAAACTGGGAGCGGTCTCTTGGGGTAATCTCCTGAGCTACTGTGTGTGGAGCGGCCCTTGGGATAGCCTAGATCCCTGAGGGGGGGTCACATACCCGCCGGGTGTGTTCTGCGAAAATGGCACCCGTTCGTGTCTTCCAGACCTTACTCCAGGTTCTTCTGTCTGTGCTGGGTAGCTGCGCACAGGAGGCAGCCTCTGGGTCTGTCCCGGTTAGTGGTGCACTGGGAGAAGACTCTGTGTGGTTGCTGTGTGCGGGGCTGTTCCCCGGCTGCTCTGCAGCTGTGGCGGGTCAGCCTGTTTGCTTGCAGTGCTGGCTGGGGGGAATGAATGGCAGGCTGCTTATCACCATGAGGGGCTTCAGGCTGCGTTAGCCCCCAGTGGGTTAGGGCGTCTGAAGTTCCTTAAGATTCCCAGCCTGCTGGGCTGAGTGTGCTGGAACGATTTTGTCCAGCTATTAAGCCCTTGTCCCTTTTAGACTTTTAAAAAGCGCTCGCTTTTCTTTTGTCCCAGGGGAGCTGGCTGTGCGGACCTGCTTGCAGTCTCCATCTCAGATTTTACTTTTCCATTTCTCTAATATTCAGTACACCATGCAATGTGTGTCTGTGCTCCAATTGCAGATTACTAGGGCTGGTTATTTAGCAGTCTTGTGCTTCCACTCCCTCCCCACTCTGATTCTTTTCCTCTCACTGGTGAGCTCAGGTTGGGGGAGTGCTCGGGTCCCGCTGGTCAGGGCTTTGTATCTTACCCTTTTCCTGAGATGCTGAGTTCTTGCAGATGTAGATGTAGCCTGGCTGTTGTACCGTATCTTCTGGTCTCTCTATTAGTAGTAGTTGTATTTGTGGTATTTTCAAAGATATATATGGTTTTGGGAGGAGATTTCTGCCACTTTACTCATACCGCCATCTTGAGCCCCTCCTCCAAGCCTTTTATTTTTTTATCTAGTTCCTTGCCAAGTGTGCTTTCAACAGTTAAGATATAAAAGGAAATAGTACATGAGAACATTTTCAACATGAGCATCAATTTGGTGGACAGCACAGTACAGAGCACAGTACAGAGAAGACAAGTAGTGACTCTGTAGCATCTTAGTATGCTGATGGACAGTGGCTGTAATGGGGTATGTGGTGGGGATTTGATAGTGGGGGGAGTCTAGAAACCACCATGTTGCTCATGTGATTGTACATTAATGATACCAAAAATTTTTTAAATGTGTTGGTGGTAGCACCATTTAAATAATAGAACTCTTTAGTCTTCTTTTTGTTTTCTAAATAGAAATCAGGACATTTAGCCAAGCCCGTTTTTTATGGGCTATTCAAAAGATAGTGAAAAAAATTATACAGTTTAATAATGACTAACACTTGCGAAGCTCTTACTATGTGATATGAATTAATCTAAATAAGCCCGTCACATTTGTATACTCTAATCCTGGCACATATTTTTTTTAAAAAGCAGATGAGGCTGGTACCGTAATTTTTTAGATAAGCGCCAGGGCGGTGACATACCTTTCCCTGCGGACACAGCTCTCATCTACATCAAAAAGTTTCCAGAAAGCAAAAGTTCTCCCAAGCCACTCTATTTTTTGGTCTCCCCAAGAAAGGGACGTCGAGAGTTTCGCGGCTCAGCTGTGAGAAATGGGTGTAGCTAGCTTTTGTTCTGGCGCGGGGCCACCTGGGGGCTCCCTCGCCTCCGTCGTCCTTCGCTCCGCTCCAGCCACCTCGCCCGCTTCCCTTTTCCTCCACCGAGCCGTGCTTCACTTCTTCTGGCGTCCGCTACTCCCGGAGGCACTACCCAGTCTCCTAGCTCCGGGCCCTAAACCCGGCAACACCTAGCCGGACGCGACCTAGTCGCCGTGGAGACGCGCCCACTCCGATCTGCCGTCGCGCAGACGTGACGTATCCCGCGCGCCGCCGCCGGCAGGGCTGACGGGCGGGGCCTCTTGGAAGGTTGGCCGGCCGGGCGGCCGGCCGGGGGCGGGGCCTAGGCTACGGTCCAAGCTCCGGGCCTCCGCGGCCATAGCTGCCTGGCCCGTCGGTTCCCCTCGCGGGCTCCCCGCCCTCCCGGGCCGAGTGGAGCTGGGTGGCGTCGACAGCCTCGCCCCGAGGGGCACCGCGGCTTCAGGGGCTGGCCTTCCAGGGCAACGCAATGTCAGGCGTCGCGACCGCTCTGTGAGTCCGAGGCCGCGGCCGTGGCGCGGGGCGGCGGCGGGTCCGGGCCTGATCCGCTCATGGTGCCGCCACGACACCATCGCGGGGCAGGAAGGCCAGGTAGGCACGCAGGGGAGGGAGCCAGAACGGGCTGGGTGCCCTCGAGCAGCCCCACCTGCAGCCCTTGGTGACAGCCGAGGTGCCTTGAAGAAACCGGTCCGGTCTCTAGGAGCGGAGGGGTTCTGAGGCTGACGGGGCGTGCGAGGCGGCAGTGAAGCTGCTTCCACTCCGGGCGAGGCGACACGGGCTTCACTTTTTTTTTCTTCCAAAAAGGAGGAATCTCTTTAACAGCTGTTTTTCTCACCGCCTCCTGAATTACTACTGTTTGATTTAATGTATCTAGATGTAGTGACGGGCGGGGGTGGGGGCTGGCGGGGGGTGGAGTAGCCTTTCCCTTTACCACGTGAGGTGATGGAAATGTGCCTCCAACACTCACAACAAATCACTGACCTCAAAAAATCAAACTACCGGAGGAGGTCAGGGACAGAAAAGACCCTTAGAAAACTAGGCTCGCGTCTAGGCACTCTCCCCGGGGATGGATTCCTAGGGAGGGAGGGGCGCATGGAGTTCTGTATTTGGGAAACTCGGAGGAGCTGTCTTCCAGTAAACTATTCTTAATTATGCAGTTTGCTGAACTTATTTCCTGTGCCGTGTACTTTAGTCTGAGTATAATCTAAAGTCTACAATGGGTAACTCGAGAGTTTAGAGAAAAGTGTTGATTGTACTGAACACACTTTGGTATTTTTCTTTCATTTACGTTCATTTTTAAGATGAGTAGAAAAGATGTGACAAATCTTATTTTGAGTGGTCGATGGATGTTTCCATAGACAACATTTTGGGCTTGTTTTTAGGTGCGCTGAGTGCTTCACCTCCTTTTAGACTCAGACCTGCCAGGTTTTTAGGCATCGCTCTTGAAGATCTCAGAAAGGCCTTTAATATAAGGTAAATGTCACAACTTTTTATTTACTGTGTGACTTTCAAACTAAACCTTATCTAACAAATGCCAGATGTTTCTGTTACGCTAATTTTCTCACTTTTTTTATGGTTATTTTTCAAAAATCCTCTCTAATGTGATCTGTATTTTCTGAAAAGCAGACTGCAGATGGTGTGTGTATTTATCATGAACCGAATGAATTCCCAGAGCAATGGTTTCACGCAGCGCAGGCGAATGGTTCTTGGAATTGTTATTCTCCTACTTGTTGATGTGATATGGGTTGCATCCTCAGAACTTACTTCGGTATGTAATTCTTATTTAGGAATGATGTTGCACTGAAGTAATATTACTGTTAATCTCTATTATCTCTAGTCATTATTATCCTGCTTCCTTAAAGCAGTATTTCTGATGTTGAATTATTTATATTTTCTTTGATCCTGAATTTTTGCCAATTCAAGTTGAAACTAAAAGGATACTCTTTTTGTTGTTTCAGACAGTTTTCTTGTATCTTTTAGAGAGGGTTATTTAAAAAACTGGACTATATGCGTATTTTCTTAAGCAAGTATTTCTGTTGTCTTTTCCCTAAATTCAATTTCTTTTTCTATAAAAACTGTTTTCTAGTGGAACAACCATCTAGATGCAAAACCATTTATTACCCGTTAGCAGAAAGTAAAAATGCTTTTGAACACATGAGTGAAAGTCATCAGTTTTTATGTACATGTCACTATTATGAACATGCCTGGCTACATGCATATTTATATGTTTGCTCATTCAAGCATTGTGAGTACAAGGTGATTGCTTTCAGTTAAATTTTATTTTGTCTTTATCAGGGACTTTTGGTCGTGTATTATTCTGAGTTCAGAAGCTAGTTTTTCTTTCTACTTGTAAGGTTACTTTGATTAAATGATCTATAAAAAAGACAAGCAATTTTATTTTCAGAAACTACTGCTTTACAACTTACATGTTGTAACCTTAAGGCTAATAAACAAAAGGAAACTAGCTTTTATTAAATGAATTTAAATGTCAAAAGAAATAGTGTGATAACTGTTGGTCATCTCACATCATAGCTGAGTAGTAAATAGTTGATAATGCCATTGTATCTAATGAATAAATACACTTTTAGCTTTTTGGAATTAGGCTCTGGAAAACAAAAGGACATTTTTTCACTCTTCTATAACCTTTTTTTAGATTAACATTTTTTATTTTAACCACAAAGAAATCTTTTTAATGTTGACAGGGAAATAAGTGGATCTTTAAATTTTTATTTTAGTTTTAAATAAATAGTTTGATTTTTATTTATCAGGTAATGAAATTCAAGACAAAAGATTACCTGATCAAATTATAATTTAGTAATCCGTATCTAAGCAAAGTTAAAAAAAAACAAAAAAAGACTTGTTCCTATTTTTGAAAAAAGTAAAATCTGTTAGGGAATATTTTATAATTTTTGTTTTCCAACAGCATATGTAATGTGCCTAATTATTGAACAAATATGCTCATCAAGCTTTTGAAATAAATTATTTTTCAAAAAGAAAATCTATGGAAATTTTCTAACATAAACAAATTGGAGAGAATGGTATAATGAATCTTCATCTACCTAATAGTTATCAGATTTTGTCAATCTTATCAACCTCTCCCAGACATTTTTATTCTGGACTATTTTAAAACATATTCTAGCCATATGTCTTGTCACATACAAATTCTTTAATATTCACCTAAAATGAAAAGGACTTTTCTAAAAATCAATCATGCCATTAATTTATCTAACAAAATTAATTGTAATTTCTTAAAATCATCTTTTACCTAGTCCAAATTCAAATTTATCTTTTAAGTCACATTTATTCCAGTATTTCCCTTTTCCCCTTTTTCTTAATCATGCTATTGATTTGTTGGAGAAACTGGATCATTTTTCTTGTAGGATGTATCATGCTGTGTTAGTCCATTCAGGCTGCTATGAAAAGACCACCTAAACTGGGTGGCTCAAACAACAGACATTTGTTTCTCCCAGATCTGAGGCTGGAAAGTTCATGATGAAGGCTTTGGCAGATTTGGTGTCTGGTGAGGACCCACTTCCGGGATCTTAGGTGGCCATCTTGTAGCTGCAACCTCACAAGGCAAAAGAGGCAGGAGAGCTCTTCATGGTCTCTTTATAAAAGTACTAATTCCATTCACGAGGCTTCTATCCACATGACCTAATCACCTCCCAAAGGCCCCACTCATAGTACATCACTTTGGGGATTAGGATTTTAGAATATGAATTTTAGGGGTACCCAAACATTCAGTCCATAATATACTCATACTGGATTTCGCTGATTGCTTCCTTGAGGTGTCACTTAACTTGTTCCTCTTTTTCTCTTCATTCCTGTAAAATGGTAAATAGGTGTAAAGTCTTGATTTGATTCAGGTTCAGTTTTGGGAAAAAAATACCTTGGTGGTACTGGGTACTTCCTGTAACATCACAACATGAGGCACGTAATGGTTGCACATCTTGCTTAGGGTGATGCCAATCCAAACACTATAAAGTTCTTCATCAACCTTTGGGTAATAGTGGAATATACCTATGATTTTTGTCCAGATAGAGTATTACATAGGGGTTGTAAAACGTTTTTTCTAAGGGTCATTCTTTCAGCAATTATTAGCTGGAATCCTTTAAAAGAGCTTTTCCGTAACTGCTGTTTAGCTATTTTGAACTGTGGTTTATATAAGAAAGGTTGGGTAAGTCTTGATTCTTTTCCTTTATTCATTTTACAGTAGTGTTGCTTAGCAACTTCCACTGGTAACCATTGAATATCATTATACATTCGTGGACTTTTTTGGACTTTTGTCTCTTTGATGTATTTCAAACAATTGTAGTTATTCCTTCTGATGCTTAAGTCCTGTCTTTGACCAGTGGGAACCCTTTCAATTGACTATAGTATCCTTTCAGTATGACCCCATTAATCTTTAGCATCCTCTTTGCTTTCTGGCACAAGATGCCCCAGGCTCGTCTGGTACTTTACCTGCTGTATACTTGGATCTGGCCATTTCTTTAAGAACCCATGGTTTCATTTGGTGCAAAATGGCATGGACCACCATCTGGATTCTAGAGGTGCTCATTCCTCCTGTGTTGTCATTTTTTCTAGGCCTTTCAGTATACCTAACTAGATTTTTTTTTAAGGAACCAAAATCTTAAGTTCATGCTGATTTTTCCAGTTTAAATGAAGATTACAGGTTTTTGTATAACTTCCTAATAACATTCAAAGTCATGAAGTTTTATCCAGCCTTTTCTCATGCTGTTTCTTCTCTTTGGGCTATTTGTAGTTCTTTACATATAGCTCAGTAATAGCTTCTCTGGAGGAAACTTTGATAACCTTCAAAATGGTCTGTCTCCCTTTGGTACTCCTATGGTCACCCCATATACCTCTATTGTAGTACTTTGCACATTATGCTGGGTATTCTTCATATATATCTCCTCTCAAGAAAGTCTGTCTTATTTTTCCTTAACCCCTAGCACAGTACTGTTGCAGAATAGGTTTTTAATGAATGCTGAACAAAACTTTTTTTTCAAGTTTTGTTTGGAAATATTTCCTTTGTATGCAAGCAAATACAATATTGAGATATAACTCTAAAATATTTTTATAGTTTCTTTTGATCTTTCCCTTCCAAATGAACTTCTAGAGTTAAAAATCATCTAATGGCTTTATTTTATGGGAGATGAGTAATAAGGTTTAAAGTCATCTCACACTTTATGTACCTTTTTCCTCCACAGTATGTTTTTACTCAGTACAACAAACCATTCTTCAGCACCTTTGCAAAAACATCTATGTTTGTTCTATACCTTTTGGGCTTTATTATTTGGAAACCATGGAGACAACAGTGTACAAGAGGATTTCGAGGAAAGCATGCTGCTTTTGTAAGTTTTAAATTTTAAGTGTTTATTGGACATGGGTTTTTTTTTTCAAAGTTTGAAAATGGATTAGTTTCTTGAAGGACAGTCAGATTTTAACTTGTTTAAGTGAGTGAAGATACCATGATAATAAGGAGAACCTACTCTTTTCCAAATTTTTAACTTTATTCTTCCAGTTAAGTTGGTATCAGAATATCCTATAAGGAATCAGAAGTACATAATCACTTTGTTTCCCTTACCTCATGACATCCTGAGTTGTTAAAAATTATTGAACTAGTTCAAACCAATTAATGTGGAGAAGTGAAAGTGAGGAATAAGAAGTATATCTGGATGAGTATCATTAGTTGTATGGTTGAATGTAGAAACAAAGTAATTCAAAATATATTGAAAATAGCACATTTCAGGGGATGTTTCAGATGTTTGGCTAACCAAATTATATTATTTCACTGATGTAACATAACATGCTGATTCATAGTGTTGAAAGAAATGGCAGTGTATATAGTGATGTATCTTCCTTGTAGAAGTAGAAATGGAATTTTTGAGAACAAAGAATATAAAACTGTCTTTTACATTAATCTTTTTCTTTTTTTCATTCTTTCTCCCTTTTTCTCTTAAAATTGTGGTTATATATGTAACACCAAATTTACCATTTTAACCATTTCTTCTGTATTTTTTATTGTAGTAAAATATATCTAACATAAAATACACCATTTAACCATTTTTAAATGCATTGTTCAGTAGCATTAAATACATTCACTTTGCTGTGCAGCCATCACCACTGTCCATCTCCAGAACTTTTTCATCATCCCAAACAGAAACTCTGTACCCATTAAACAATAACTCCTATTCTCCTCTCCTCCCAGCGTCTGGTAACCTCTTTAACTTTCTGTTTCTGTTAATCTCTTTCTTTCATGTGTACTATTTTTTGTGGTTTAAAATAGTATTGTTTCTTGTCTTATCTAATGAATGAGTACATTCTATTTTTTACTTTGCAGAACTAATACATGTGTATTATGGAAATGCATATACATTGTAGTATTAATGTAGGAATGTTATATGTTTATAATATATGTATGTTGTTAAAAATTTAGAAAATACAGAGGAACAAAAAGAAGAAAATAATAAATTCTGGTGTGTCACTATTCTGTCACCTGCCGATAGTGGAGAGTAGTGGCGTTGGGCAAGTTGTTTAGTGTCTTGAAACTTCAAGCAGGGTAGTAAGTAAAAGCCTGCTTAGACAGCACTGGCACAGGGTTCTCGAAATAGGGTTCAGTCCCTGAGACCCATTTAGGGGATTCTTGAGGTCAACACTGTTATTATGATAATAAGATGTTTTTGTCCTTTTCATTAACCCACCCCTTCTTTCCCTGCTAGTCTGAAATGTTACAGTAGTACTGTGAAAAGTCATCAGTTTTAGAGTTAGACTAAGGTTTGAATCCTGGCTCTGTTACTTAGATGAGACCTCTCAGCCTCAATTTCTTCAACAATAAAATGAAATTGATAAAACCTACCTTGCGCAGTTGAATACTTGGCATTAGCTGCTATTATTACTAATAATAGTTGTACTCTCAGAGTTCTACTATAGATTTTTATGTTATTCCTATCAGCTGCTACTGATACTTCTCTTACTTTATGACATGAGTTTAATTGAATTGTATGTCCCACTGTCTGTAGTTTGCAGATGCTGAAGGTTACTTTGCTGCTTGCACAACAGATACAACTATGAATAGTTCTTTGGTAAGTGCTGTTTTTCTTGTCAGGAGTTGAGCGGGGGCAGTTGAGCCATGGTGGGAAGGACTAAAATAGCTTTGTAGCACCACAGCTATGTTAGGATATAGATATATCTCAATATTGGGTGCTTTCCATGAGAACTGTAATTTGGCAGTAACCTGGTGCCTAGAAATAAGCAATTCAGCCACCTCTGGGGAGAAGGGGAAGAGGAAATTGATTAAGGAGTGAAAAAAATAAAGAACAGTCCCTTGTCCTTTGTTTTTTACCAACTTTTTCACTTCATGTTGACTATTATTATCACTTAGAAATAAATGTATTTGTTTGACACTGAGAATATAAAAGCAGATTGTTCATTTGTTCCACAAATTTTTAAGAACACCTGATATGTATTAAACACTTGTTCTAGGCTCTGGAAATACACTTTATTTTCTAGTGTGTGAGAGTGTGTGGGAGGGGAAGAGACAAGTAAAAAGCAAAAAAGTAATTGACATAGTTACTTATTTTAAGCATTTATAATCTATTTGGAGAGAAAGTATGCAACATTCTGTTCTTTTTAGACCATCACTAAGGCATCTCTTTGAAATATTCCAAATGTTGCATTCCATCTGAGAAAAGTTTTAAAGTTATTCTAGAATTTAATACCAGTTTGTGGAGCAGTAGCTTAGTGAGCTTATTGACAGTACAGTTTTTTGTTTGTTTGGCTTCTGGAACTACAGTTACATGCAGGGTAGGTTACCATGTGTTGTGAAGAGGTTATGAAAAGCTTAGAGAAAATGTCTTTTATTCTCTTGGATCTTAAGCATCAACAAGATTAGTATCAGTTGTCTCCATCAGTGTAGATAGCAGCCTACTCTTCCAACTACTCTTCTACTAATTTTTACTATCATTAGTAAGATGGTTGTGTCAAATAGTTCTAGGCTAAATGCTATAATGCAGAGTTCAATGTAACAGAGACAATGTCTATTTCCAGATCCTATTGTCTCTTCATTTACTGAATATTTTTGTTAGAGAGTTCTATAACAGTAGTTAAATGAGAAAGTAAAGAAATAAAAAACCTATTTTATATTAATTTAAGAAACAGACTAGTTGGAAAATTTTGTCTTAAATATAGATCATCTGAAGAATGTAAAAACAATTGAGCAGTTTAGAACTACTTAAAAATGTAGACTTTTAGAGCATGGTTAGGTAAACCTGGCTTTAGTTCTGTTGTCTACCACTTGACTATTTTCCATCTCAGCTTCTAGAAGAGTTCCTTTAAAATACCATTTTATAAGGTTGTTGCAAGGACTAATGAGAAATGTATGCTTAACTGCTCTGACTTGGTACCCAGTATGTAGTAAGAACTTATGAGTAGTAGCTGTTTTTTCTTATCTATTAATCCTATAAAGGCTTTTATGGGATTTTATAATCTTAAGTAATAAGAGGAGACAATTTGGCAAATATATATACATGTTATATACTTGATTATTTGTTCATCGTGTGCTTTTTTCTTTAGACTATATAACCACTGGGGACAGAGGCTTTGTCTTTTTTCACTTTTATCTTACCAGGATCTAGAACAGCTCCTGACATAGTAGGAGCTCCATATGTATTTGTTAAAAGGGTAAATGAAAAGGAGTAGGAGATAATCCATTAGCTGAAGAGAGAGGTCTGTTTTTATGATATTTAAATGTTAAACATCAGAATCTACCAATGTTGTTCTGATACATTTCTAAACTTTAAACTGAAACTGATTCTTTTCTGTCATTGTACCTGTGTGGATCATTTGTTTCCCCTTTAAGTCTTAAAAATGCATTTTGGGAAAATTATACTGTATAACATCGTGGTAAACAGCCATGTTTTGAGTGGTATTCATGTCTACATAGCATCCATTTAAATTTTAGCTAATATATCGGCTGTTATACTTGGTGTTTATATTTGTTGCTATTTCTGTTGCATTCCAGAGTGAACCACTATATGTTCCTGTGAAATTTCATGATCTTCCAAGTGAAAAACCTGAGAACCCAAACATACATACTGAAAAAAGTAAGCAAACTTAGAATTTTATAACTTAAAAAAATGGGTGGACATTTTAGCTTCAGTCAAGCCACCCCCAAAATTAGTGATTCTGGATAGTGGGTTGATTGGGATTACCTGGCAATCCTTCTTTTCCATGTGGTGTTAGCTTGGCCTATAGTCTTCTGGAAGTTTTTATTAATTTAAGTAGAAATAATTTCCAAATACCAGAAATCTCTATGGTTTCATTACATATATATTTTTAAACAAACGATATCATATCCTCTTAAATAAATTATGGGAGTTTTGCTGGTTCTGTGAATTGAGTGAAGAAAGAATACCAGCTTCAATGTAAGGCACAGTATTTATCGATAATATTCTCTTGCAAGTAATGCATCTTATAGAGGAATGTTATGCATGCTTGACAAGGAAAATATTTCTCATAAATTGGGTATCCAGGAAGAAAAGTCCAAATAAAGTTTTCTATGAATAATATAATAATCATACTATAAACCTGAGCCAGGCAGTTGTGTATGTACACAGTTGCAGAACTGTTGTTGGAATATTGGTCCCAGTTCAAAAACTTCAAAACATTTTTATATATGCAAACATTTTTCCTGTTAACTCTTAAATGAGCAAAAATGCCCTGGGATTTCTTTGTCCATCATAGATGGATTTTAAAAATATGCATTTATTAATATATTAAAACTTTTGACTTTTCGTTGGATGCAAGGGAAAATGTTTAATGATTTTGTGCTATGCTTTTCCTTCTAGCTCCCAAAAAGTCCCGTGTAAGGTTCAGTAACATCATGGAGATTCGACAGCTTCCATCAAGCCATGCGTTGGAAGCTAAGTTGTCTCGCATGTCATATCCTACTGTGAAAGAACAAGAATCTTTGCTCAAAACTGTGGGGAAACTTACTGCAACTCAAGTAGCAAAAATTAGCTTTTTTTTTTGCTTTGTGGTAGGTGTTCTCTTTTTTATGTTTGGAACTTGAATTTTAAGACAGTGTACATACCAACAAGATATCATTGATGAACAAGACTGTTAGGTCGCTTTATGGTGACTTGACAGTCTGCTTTCTGGCATCATGGGGGAATTAGAGTATCAAGCGGAAGCGATGCTTGTCACACAGCAAAGAATGCAGAAAATACTGTAACACCACAGCTACTCATATATTCACAGTTTGGTTATGGCCATAATAATGAATAGAGTTATTTTACATTGTGATGTATACAAGGGCTAATAAATGTCCAAAAAGAGCTTATTGTATGCATTGATTTCATCAAATAAGTGTTTTTGCAGTTTTATATTTATGTAAATGTCAAATATTTTAGTAAATACTCAGAGTAAACAATTCTGCAGAATTTCTTGTATTGATAGCTTCTCTATTATTTAGAAACTGAAAGGTTATCTAAAGATTTCACAAAGCAAAAAATACAGTGATCACTTAGGGAATAAAATACTATTTTGGGCTAAGCTAGGAGTAGGGATTGTCTGAATTAGTGGAAATGATGAAGTTGAGAATTTTAAAACTGAATTTCAGTGTTCCTTCATTTATACCATTGAAAGTAGTCTAATTCAAGATTGTTTAGCATGAGATTTTAAGATATAAATTTATGCTGAGCTTTTTTAAACAATAGGTAATGCAGTGCTAATGTCAATATTATTAGCCTTGCCATAAGGCTTTTTTACTTTACAGTTTTGCCTCTCATACTTACTGCTTAGTCCATTTTTCTCCCTCCTCTGCCTGAATAATCTCTAGCTGAGTGGTACCCTGATTAATATATTCAGCAGTGCAAATCAAAAGGTCTTCAGGACTTGTAGTATAATTACATATGTAATAAAATCAAAGGCTCATATATTTGGAGTATGCCAAGGGCTAATGTCCAATTTATTAGTTGTGACTCCTGTTGCTTATTTGAAATGAATGTAAGGCAAGACTAAGATTATATGTTACCTAATTTTCAAAGGGGACTTGAGGTGAAGCATAATAAAAACACATATATAGTAAGAGTAAAAGACAAAAGGGAAAAGATAAGAGCCAGACTAAACAGGTACTGTGTGTGTGTGTGTGTGTGTTGGGAAAGGAGGGTGTGAAAGCTGGCTGTGGAATGGTATGATTATATTAGTAACTTTGATTTAAAGGAAGAAACCTACTTGAGGTGGGCACACAATTCATCTCTAGGCAAAATGGCAGGAAGGCAAAAAGGAAAACCTCCTGAGTTACACAGCTTATTGTTAAAAGGAAATACCTCTTTTCTTTGAAGCAAACTTTTTCCTAACCTAAAACTCAGAGAGAATGTATTACTTATGTTCTTATATAATAAGGCACTATTCTGTATAGCAGATTTACAGATCAATGTGTGCAGATAATAGCTTTTTAAAACTGTGAGCAAATATACATACCATAAAATTTAACACTTCAACCATTTTTAAGTGTATAGTTTAGTGGCATTAAGTGTATTCACATTGTTGTGCTACCATTACTGTCCATCAGCAGAACTTACCTCATCTTGCAAAACTGCCGCTCTGTACCCATGAAATGCTAAGTCCCTTTTCACACCTCACGCAGCCCTGACAGCCACCATTACGCTTTCTGTCTCT
The DNA here is from genome assembly GCA_032199065.1 of Smutsia gigantea. Lineage (NCBI taxonomy): Eukaryota > Metazoa > Chordata > Mammalia > Pholidota > Manidae > Smutsia > Smutsia gigantea. Next base: position 129,173 of record JAVSCE010012578.1, on the reverse strand, counting down.
ATGAATTTGCCTACTCTAAGTATCTCTTAGGAGTGGAATCATACAATATTTTACTTTTTGTGACTGGCTTATTTCTCTTAACATAATACCTTCAAGATTTATCCTTGTAGCATGTGTCAGAATTTCCTTCCTTTTTAAGGATGAATATCATTCCAGTGTATGGATATATCACACTTTGTTTATCCACTCATCTGCTGATGTACACTGGGGTTGCTCCACTTTTAATAATCTTTAAAAAAATCAATCTTAAATAAGTTATAAGAACAGAGAGTTACATAGTCTTTAGTAAAGGTATTTCTGTAGAAAGTCAGAGTAATATAGCTTTTTGGAAACCTGACTTAATAGAGTGTTAAGCTGCAGTAAGAGTCAATAGAAATACAGTGTGAGCTTCAAATGCAGGTTACATGTGTATTTTTAATTTTTCTACTAACTACAGTAAGAAAGAAAAGTGAAGTAAATTTTAATACTATATTTTTATTTAACCCACTACATGTAAAATATTTCAATGTTATCAATATAAAATCATTGATGAGATAGCTTACATTTTTTATACTGTAATCGTCTAAACATTTCAATTACTCTGTATTTCAACTTCTAGTTCATTTCGATTTCAGTTTTTATTTCAATTTAAATTGCTAAACATTTCAATTCAGACTAGCCACATTTCATTTTCTCAGTAGCCACATGTGGCTAGTGGCTAATGTATTGGGCAGTGCAGGTCAAAAGGAGTTAATAATTACCGTATTTGCCAGTTCTTGAATATCTTATGCCTCATTAGGACTTACGGTGTTTTAATATCTTTCTGTAAAATATACAGGTCACACAGGCTTTACCAAAAAAGCCTTTTATGATAATTTTGAAATGAATTACCACTCATGAAATATTGTAGAAATTATTTATGATAGGTTAATAGTAAGTGTACTCACTCATCTCTGTAATTATGAGGGGAAACATTGTAAGGATAATCTTTATTGAAGGATAATTGAAATGGGTCTTCTGTGATAGGGTGCCATGGGTTTGAGAGCCAGAAAATGGAGAAAGGTGGAGAATAGAGAGGTCTTTCTGGAAAGAGTTCATACTAATGAAGAATTCTTATGATCTTTGAATGACTGCCATTTAAGTGATACATTTTTATTTATCTTGCATTATCAGAGACCAGTGAGACTGTTTGGAAAGTGAGCACAGTATTTAAGTATTAAAAGTGGTAAAAAAAAAAGTGGGTCAAGAAAACTAATTTTCACCTTATACGCATTATCTGTTCTTGAGAAAATCTCCAAAAGATAATTAAGGGCAGAATCTTCTGCCTCTTTTCTAGCATTTCAACTCTAAGCAGATTGTGACTCCTATTGCCATATATGTTTGTTGTTGCCCATATATGTTTGATATTTCATCAGTTGCTACCTCATTTTCTTGTTCAGAAAGTCAAGTGACATAGAAAGTCAAGTGGCATTTCTAGGAAGTCAGAGGACTGCAGATAGAATCAGAATCACTTTGCCATAGTTTCACTCCATCTTTAGTCTTGAGTACCGTGTAGGCTGAATGGAGACTGCTAGACTCTCAGCTGTTACCTTCTAGCAGTTCTCTAAGATCATTCTAGGCTGCTCCTTTGAAATGTAAATGATAGTAATTATACTACTCACTCAACTACAGGGTCTGAAAGAGATCAAGAGATGTCCCTTTCTTAATAAAGAAAACTCATTCTTCAGTGGAATATGATGATTATCTAATCAATCTAAGTAAGAGAGAGACCAAAAACAGACCAGCAGATAATTTACTTTGGCCCAGCAATCTGGTATATACATTAGTGATAGTCATGCAACATACGCACCAGGAGGCATGCTAGAATGTTCACAGTAGCATTGTTGGAAATAGTCAAAAAGTGTCCATCCACAGAAAAATGGATGAGTTATGATAATATGCATTAGAATATCTGATAGCAGTGAAAATAAATGAACTTTGTGGACACATGTACACACCCTCAGACTTCAGCAAAAGAAAAATCTTATTTCTTATACCTTGAAGTAGGCACAGGGTTGAGAATAGAAGAATATCCTGGCCTAGATGAGCAAAAGAAGACAAAAGAAAAGAAATCCTATAGCTGGAAAACTTCTTTCAATTATATCCAGAATTATGAGAACTCTTTGTATTGTGTCAAATTGAGAATCAGAAACAATCACAATTAGCCAGTGAATTCACAATTGTCATTGGACATTTTTAAATTTCCAAGTGAATATAGCCTTTTATCTCTCAGTCTGCCTAGCTGCTTTGATCCTAACCCATAGGCATCATCTTATCTAATATATTTCTCATCAGGTTATATTAATCTGGACATATTTTAACATTTGAGAATTTCCCCAAATTTAAATTTGATATAGATAAGTGTAATAGAATGCTTACATTGCTTGGATAAGGCAAATTTTAAAGTTGGTTTGGTATTCAATTTTACCCTCATTTAAAAAAAACATGAATGTTAATTTTTAGACAAGTATTGTTGATTTCTTAAGGGAATTTGGATAACAGATCTTAGGTCTAATTATAAATGTCCTCTTTTTGGGTCTGTGATTTTTTTCAACAGAAAGCATTTATAACCTCATGATAAAATATTTAGGGAGAGAAAAAAATGTTATAAATTGTAATGACAGATTATAAATATATTATTCATTAGGTTTCACTTTGTTTTCTTTTTCTTTAGTGGTTTTTGGCAAATTTGTCCTATCAAGAAGCACTTTCAGACACACAAGTTGCTTTAGTTAATATTTTGTCCTCAACTTCTGGTAAGAAATTTGTTTTCAAAACCTGCATTAGAAATCAAGACCTATTTTTGATACATATATTCAAATACACACATTTTTATCTTGTTATAAATTGCCACATTTGTTCTAGTGTACATTAGTGTATTGTAACAGTTTTTATACTTCTGTGTCACAGCCTTGTGCTATTTACATTCCTTCAATTATAGTATTTTTTATACAATAATAAAAGCTTTATAGGCTGACTTTTTGTTATTGTAGTTGTCCTTTCTTTTACATATTCTTCCTACAGATGTTTTTCTAGACCCTTGGGCTAAATGTAATTGCTTACTTCAGAAACATAATTTGCCCTATGAAAATATTTTACTTTAAAAATTGAATCACCTTCCAAATTTGGAGGAGAAAAAAAGTATTTTTGAAGTGTAAAAATAACTTTAGCACACATGGTTGATTAATGTGAGGTAAGAATGTTACTCTGCTGAATTTAGCTCTCTTACTAGTTTCAAATAAATAGGACTATCCTTGATCTGTACTGTTAGAACAAGCATGGTTCAGTTTAGAGGCTGTTTTTGACAGTATCTAAGCTAATGCATCTTTTTTCATCTTTTCTCCCCATAGGACTTTTTACCTTAATCCTTGCTGCTGTGTTTCCAAGTAACAGTGGAGATAGATTTACTCTCTCTAAACTGTTAGCAGTAATTTTAAGGTAAGAAGATACATAGCTGGTTTACTCTTTTAAAAAATTTCTAGTAGTGACCTAGCGACATAGGATAGTTTATATTATATAGGCAAAAATAGTTTATATTACATAGAATAAAAGAAAGTTTTAAGTGGACATTGTGCTACTCAGCCTTGTAGCACATCCTTGCCTAGTTTTCCAAACCTTCTGGGAAGGGTAACTGGGGTGCTTTCAGTCCCCTTCCTGTGATGGTCGACCTGCTAAGCATTCTGTTGATGTTCATATTAAACTTGGCAATGTACTCTTCCTAACCTCCCAAGTTCCCATTTCCTTTTCCTAAATCAGATTCTACTTTTTGTTTTGGTCCTGGTTTTTCTCTTCTCCTACTTCTAGAAATCAAGCATGCTTTCTTCTTTGATTGTCTCAGCCTTAAGTGATCTTTAAGTATAATTCATTTGCAATTTTAAATTACTGTATAACATCAGTATTGTCAATAATTATATTTCCATCTTTTATTTTTATTTGACTATGTGTTTGTTTGTCTCCCCTTCCCTACTGAATTATAAGCCCTTGAAGGCCAAACCCTTGTTTTATACTTCTTTGTGTCACCAAAGGGCTACCATAGGGCTTTGCTCACTGACAGTACTAAAAAAAGATGTGTTGATTTTGATAAGGCAATTGTTTTTGTTTGGGAAAATCAGAAATCAGAGAAGGTAGCAGAATGAGTTAATGGAGAGAGTAGTGTTTCTTAGCTGTCAGAGCTGGGTTTGAATCAGTGTTCTGCTTTTTGCCTCTGGAAGTTCCCTTATACTCTCTAGGTAAAGGAGTTCCTAGGTAACAAAGTGATGACAGTAACATCTGCTTTGCAGTCTTGTTTTAAAATTTGGAAGGAATGTATATAAAAGGTGATTATCATAGAAATTGATACTCAGTAATCATACAAGTGGTAGCTCTTTATTATTAAGTGTTTTCCTCTTTTAGATAAAAGGGCAAATTGACCATGGTGGTTTCCATGGGTAGTCTGGTTAACCCAGCTTATTTATTATTTAGCCTTTATGGCCACTGGAAATTTATTCTTTTGAATGATTGGCTAATGTTCTAGCCAAACATATTTTTGTATTAGAGAAATACAGTGTATTTGTATTGGAGAAGTAAATGAGGGTTTATTCAACTTTATTCAGAATTTGTGCTAATTTCTAATTCTCTTTGCACTATCTTCTTTCTTTTAAATTGAAGAGTAACTGACATACAATATATTAGTTTCAGGTGTACAACATAGTGATTACACATTTATATGCATTAGGAAGTGACCACCACTATAAATTTAGTTACCATCTGTCACCATACAAAGTTGTTACATATTAATTATATTCCCTATGCTGTACATTGCACCCCCATGTCTCAATTGGAAGTTTATACCTTTTATGTCCTTCACTATTATGCCCATCCTCCCAACGCCCTCCTCTCTTACAAGGACCAGATTGTTCTCTGTGTCTGTGAGTCTGTTTCTTCTCTGGAGTTTTTTTGTTCACTTGTTTTTTATATTCCACATACAAATGAAATCATATAGTATTTGTCTTTATTTAACTTAGCATAATACCCTCTAGATCCATCTATATTGTTGCAAATGTCAAGATTTCATTTCTCTTATGGCTGAGTAATACTCCATTGTATATATGTTCCATATCTTCTTTATCCATTCATCTATTAATACATACTTAGGTTGCTTCCATAACTTGGCTATTGTAAATAATGCTGCAGTGAACTTAGGGGTGCATATATCTTTTCAAATTGGTGTTTTCTTTTCTTCGTATAAATACCCAGAAGTGGAATTACTGGATCATATGGTAGTTCTATTTTTAATTTTTTGGGAAACTCCATACAGAGGAAACTCCAGCCAAAGTGGCTGTGCCATTTTGTTTGTGCTATCTTAATAAAGATTTGAAAAAGAAGGACATGGATATAAAACGCTGAGGTTGGAAGTATTTTGACAGAGTGCAATAAAGTACATCTAGAATAAGGATTGGCAAACTAAGATGAGCAAGTTTTATTGGAACACAGCCACTCTCATTTACTGCATATTGTCTATGGTTGGTTTAGTACTGCAATGGCAGAGTTCGGTTGGAATGGAAACCATATAGTGCATTAGCCTAAAATACTTGTCTCTTTGAGAAAGAGTGCTTGACCTGTGGTCTAGAAACATAGATTAGATTTTTTTTGTATGTTTATTATATGTTCTTAAGAATACTGTATTAAGCATTGTCTAATACTTTTTTTGAAATGGCCTTATACAGTGAGACTCAGCTTCTGTGGTTATTAAAAGAATCTGACATTGCAATAGTTTGAAGGAAATCTGATAAGCTAAAAGGTCTTATTTCATCACCTGAGATACAGCAAAGAGGGTGGCCTCAATCTAAACTACCTGGAATCCAATTCCACATCCCATCATTACTAGTTTTGCTGTCTTGGGCAAGTTTCTTGGCTCTCTGTCACAGTTTCCTCATCTGTAAATTGGGAATAATAATAGAGTTTGTCTCAAAGGATTATTATGAGGATTAAATGTGTTAAAACCTCTAAAGTGCTTGGAATAATGTTTGGTGCACCATGGGTGCCCAATATTTTTAGCCATTATTATCATCATCTAAATAGAATTAAAATACCTGGTTTCTAGTATATTGTGAGTGCTCAGTGAGTAATAGCTGAATCTGAATTTGAGCAATGATTATTTAGCTGGAAATTGTGATGATTTAATTAAAAGATATAGATATTTAATGTAAGGACTAGATTTGACTTGTGATGGTATAATTCTATAAAGGAAAAAATTCATTTTAAATATTCCTCTCCCAGTGTGACCTGATTTTTCTAATCAGTAGGTGAAAGAATTAGACTGATTTTTTTTAATTAGCAGTATTTCATATGCTTGAAAGATATGTACAACTTATAAGATGCATAGAAATAGAAAGACTAAGCTCCATGAGGACAGCAACCATATCTGTCTTGTTCATTGCTGTAACCCAGTGATTAGCTCAATAAATAACAATTGAATGAATGGATTCTGATTTCTATACATCATTAATTCAATCTTATTTTTATTCATTAAAATAATGAGATTATTTAAATATTTGAAGATAGTTTTACTGTTAATTTAGGTTTTACTAATAAGCAAGCATAAATGCCAATGCTAGATTTATATGGGTTTAATATATTCCAAAAGTAAAATTGAAAGAGGGATGGCAAGTTGTTTAATTCCTCCCTCATTGAAAGGCAATAGATAGCATAGCAGGTTATTAAACACTGGACTCTGGAAGCAGACTGCGTGCATTTTAATCCCAGTTATTGTATTTCGGTCAGGTTACCTCATTTCTTTGTGCATTAGTTTTCTCATGTAAAACAGGAATGGTAATACTAATAATATGTTCTTTATAAGGTAATATTGTACATTTTATGAGAAATAAATGATTTAGTACAAATTTAGCACTTAGACACTGGACCGATAATTTTGTTAGAAATTAATGAAATCACTAAATTCTTTGTTTCAATTTTACCCAAATTTGAGATTAGTCTTGATTACTTGTAAATAATTCATATCTTTGCCATTAGCCTTTTTAAGGAATTTATTATTTTGCTCATCAGTAATGCTGTTATTCTCATAGCCTTGGAGGTATTGTGCTGGTAAACCTATCAGGGTCTGAAGAGTCTGCTGGAAGAGATACAATAGGTAAGTATCTGATTCTGCATTCTTTCTGTTAGGTTAAACAAGGAAGTTTTGCACACACATACACACACAGGGTGGGCACCAATGGGACCTTTTTTATTTTTACTTTCCTTTGGAAATAATATAGAAACAATTCAAAAACAGTTCACAGAATTCTCATGTAGCTTTCACCCAGATTTTCTGTTAACCGTGTGCATGACTGCAGTATAGTTACAAAAACCAGGAATTAACATAATAATTAGTCTGTATATCCTTTTCAAATTCTACCATTTTTTCCACTCGTGTTTTTTTTTTTCTGGTCTAGGACCACTGATTCCATTTAGTTGTCATGTCTCCATAGTTTCTTTAAATCTGGAACTGTCCCTCAGTCATCAGTCTTTTGCAACCTTAACTTTTGAAAGATACTGTCCACTTTTGTAGTGTTTCTCATGGGTTTATCTGATACTTCCTTATGGTTAAATTTGTGTTGTGTATTATTGGGGAGAATACCATGGAAGTGATACTGTGTCCTGATCAGCACATCATATCAGGAGGCACATGATACTGATTTGTCCCATTACTAGTAACATTAATTTTAAGGTGGTATGTGCCAGGTTGCTCCAGTATAGTTACTAATTTTTTCCCTTGTAAGTAATAAGCGTCTTATAGGGAGATATTGTGAGACTAACAAGTATCCTGTTCCTGTAATACTTGAATCCACTAATTTTGTCATTCACTTGTGATTCTTGCAGTTACTAGTATGGTGAACATTTGGTTTTTGGTCCATTGTTTAGGTTAAGAAAAACAAAGGTAATCAGAACCCAGTGTAATGAACTCCCACTGGATACTTTAGATATTTGAAGTTCATTGAATAGAACAATGCATTCTAAACTATCCCAGGTTACTGCCCAGTAAGTTGTGTCTTGAACTGCATCACCTCTTTCTCACCCAGAGCAGCTTTGTACATATTAAACAATATATGTGTTTGTTGTGTATGTGTGAGATTTTGTTGATAGGCTTTCCCTTTGCTTTAAAAAAAAAATTTAAGATAATTTAAGAAATAGATCTAGTAAAACTTTGAACTTTAGGATAATTCATTAAAGTATTGAATGTGTTCACTTGGCAGACAGCATGTTATTTCGCTGTTTTTAAAGGCTTAAATGTTTTTGAGAAAGTTAATGCATTAAAGAGAATCAGTGTTTGTTATGTGTGTGCTATGAACCTTATGTTATGTTAGATATTTTGGAACATTAAAAAGTATAAATTGTGTGTTTGCAGTTTTTAAGTTCTTGATTGTAATCTTTATATGAGATTTGCAAAGTGAAGCCACTAGAGAATAAAATAACACAATATTTAACTATAGTAAATATTAAATTGTCCAAAATAGAAGACAAGTGTAGGGTGGACATTGAGTGGAGTAGAAAGAGGATTCTTAATGGCAGAGGTGGGACTTTAACATAGCTTTGAAGATGGTAGTGGAATATATATTTAAATTAAAAAGATATACAGTGATGGGAAGAACTGTATAAGCAACAGCTTAGAGGTGGAGAGATTTGTTAACTTGGATACTGTTGGGTGTGAAAATTGTTTATGCAGAGGATGATAGGAAGTATGTATTTCAAAATGAACAAAGTGTTGCTTATATATGAATTTTAGTATTATGTATAACAAGTGTTTGATGAGCTCTTTGAGGTGAATGTTTTTACATTTATTTGTTTGCACTTTATAAACTCCTCCCCTATACTCTTGGGAGACATTGATGGGGTGAGCTATACTTCATCTTTTCATATTCATGTACTCATTTCTTGAAATGTATCTGATATATTGTTAGATTTTAAATAAGTGTGTGCTGAATGAGTTAATGAGAAAATGCTTTAAATCATTATGTTGATTTTTACAGGTTCCATTTGGTCTCTTGTTGGAGCCATGCTCTATGCTGTCTATATTGTTATGATTAAGAGAAAAGTAGACAGAGAAGATAGGTTGGATATTCCAATGTTCTTTGGTAAGAATATGTTTAACTTGTGAGACTGTTGACTCTGAATGGACAGTTTTGGTTTTTGGCGGGAATAGGGAAGACTCTTCAGACTTTAAAGATTTTGAAGCCCAGTCTCAATGTTTTTCTCTTACCTTATCCTGCATAGTTGTGTACCTGTGAGGGAATGCCCACTGCCTCAATGTGAGATAAAGAAAGAAATGCCTTCTAGTGCCTTTTTCATGTTAATGTCTTCAGCCTGGGAATCAGCTACTCCCCTCAGTGATATAACAGAATTAGGCTACTGTACACATATCAGAGGATACCTGTTGTATTGCACATTTTGCCATTTTTGAATTATGAGAAGCATGGGATTGGGGAAATTGCCCCCAAATGATAAGTAAAATACTACTCTAGTTTATGTCCTTATTTTCATTAAAAAATTATGGGCCATTTACAATAGCCAAAATATGGAAGAAACCTAAATGTCCATTGATAGATGAATGGGTAAGGAAGATGGGATATGCACCCACAGACACACACATTGTAATATTACTATAAAAAAGAATGAAATCTTACTGTTTTGCAACAACATGGGTGGACTTAGAAGGTATTATACTAAATTAAATAAGTCAGAGAAAGAAAGGCAAATGCCTTATGATTTATTTTATTACTAGATGCCTTAAGTTGGATTTGCTAGAGGCAGGATATAAGGTGGATTTGGTGTGGGTGATTTATTGAGGGGTGCTGTGCAGGAAGAACTGGCAAGGGAATGAGAGGAGCAGGGGAAAGAAGGGGAAAGCACCATGTGGTCTCAGGTACCGTTAAGATTTAGCCCAGTTCATGGCACATGGGGGCAGGAAGAAGAGGGGAAGCAGGGGCAGGTAGTATGTCTAGGTACACCTCAGAGATTTCCTGGCCTTGACCCTTTAGGATTTCAGTCGTGAGGACTGGCCTTGTGAATCCCACACCATCATTAGTTAGCTGCAGGAGTGTCAGTGAGCAGGGGTGGGAACTTCCTGGGAAAGGCTGAGACTTGTTTGTTCTCCAAGACAGATCTTCAGAGAAAGTGGGTGTGAGTCTTTAGCAGCAGACAGACTGGGTGCTTCAGTCCTGTTAAGATTTAAATAGATATCATAAAAACTAGTTTATTGTTTAGCAGCAAATATAAAATATGTATCTACTGTAATTTACGAAAGCTCTGTAGTTACCTCATGGATCTCATAGTGGACTTCTGATGTTAACTGTAGAAAGTACAATAAAAATCACTATAAAATTGTAATTTTTTTCTTTAGTCTTTACAATTACATGTATATAATCATATATAAACTTAATTTCTGTAATCATAGCTAGCCTTTATTAGCTGTTTACTCTGTGCCAAGTACTGTGCTACATTTTTAAAAGTGTTCCATCTTCCCAGTAGCCTATTTAAATACTATTTTATACTTACAGATTGGAAAACTGAGTCTTAAAAGAGGTTCTGCATTCTGCCTAAGGTTTACACTATTAGTAAATGGTAGAGCTGGGATCAGAACCTAGGGCAATCAGACTATGGAGCACATACTTCTGTTAAATGTTATAGCTTTCATTTACATGTAGTCAGTCTGTGCTTAGTTCATATGTTGAATAGTTGGTTGTGTATGTATGTTATCTCAACTAGCTTAGGAGCTCTGGAAGGGCTAGAACCTTCCTTTAGATGTTTCAGACATAAAAATGAGTTAAATCAGGGAGCAAACCGTCTAATTCCTTGTAATTGATTTAGGCTGAATATACATATGCACACACATGCACCAATTATTACTTTAATGTCTATGGCACTGTATTATTAGGAGCTCAGGTTAACAACCCTTCTTTTTCAATTGGTTTTAAGTTGTTTATTCCACAGTAGTTGCTCCATGCAGTGTGAATAATTGAGCTTTGAGGACTCAGTGATCACCAGTTGCTTGATAGATTTTTTCTGATATTGAGCTGTCCACAGGACTGACTTTTAAAAATAAACAGAGGTCCCAATTAAGGAAACCTGTTGGAGCCCTTTATGCAAAATCTAATGTTTTCTAGTTATAGAGCTATAAGTTTGGAAAATTTAAATAAATCACAATTACTAATTTTTGTCTCTTTTATACATATTTAGGTTTTGTAGGTCTGTTTAATCTGCTGCTCTTGTGGCCAGGTTTCTTTTTACTTCATTATACTGGATTTGAGGACTTTGAGTTTCCCAATAAAGTAGTATTAATGTGCATTATCATTAATGGCCTTATTGGAACGGTTCTCTCAGAGTTCCTGTGGTTGTGGTATGTACTATTACCCTATGATTTATTATTCATCAATTTATGGACTTTGGATAGTTTAAGCATTTATATTTCTTCTGTCTTCTGATGGCCCCTTCTGTACACCTTCCCACCCTATACACTTAACATGTTTAATACAGTAACTCCATTAGAGCAAGAACTTTGTTTTTGTTTATTAATTTCTGTGTACCCATTATACAGAAGAGTGCCTTACATATAGAAGGAGCTTAATAAATACTTGTTGAATCATTATGAATGATCTAAATTTGTGAGAGTGTTTTAGAAAGTAGGGTATCATAAAATGAAAAGTGTTATTATCTAATGGACATCCAAGCTTATGAGATGTATGTCCCAAATATGAATAATGTAAGTCCTAAGTGAGAATATAGGGGACTTTCCTTATTCATGCTTATTTAAGAGACTTTGGAATGTATGTGTGGTTGTTCATAGGCTTTTTGTTTTGTTTATTCTCAGGTACTTTCATATGGATGAGCCAGTTAAGGAAACCCTAACCTCTGATTCACTTGAGGTGTTAATATACTTTGAAATGTTATAATATCAAATATGTTGATAATATGTGGTAATAGTTTGAAGACAGTATCATGTATGGAGTTTAAGAAACCTTTCAAATATAGAGCTTGATACTTAGTCCTGTTTCCATCTAATAGGAACTTAAAATGAAACACAAGTTGTACTTAAACTACTAAATTAATTTTATTATATGCCAATTAAGGCTAGTGACTAGTTTTCCCTTACAAAAACTGCAACAAAAATATCCATTTCCAGGTAGTCTTCCTTAATGCTCTGCCAATACTTCTGTTCCCCCTCCAGTTAAGAAAATATCTGTGTTTTCTTGATGTCCTCCACACTTGCTTCCTTCCATTTAGTACTTAAGGATTTATTTTGTATTGTAGAATTTATGTACTTACCTTAAATACCTTTGCTGATCTAAAACTCTTTGATATCAGAATCCATTAAGTGACTCATTTTTCTACCTTTCATTACAAGTATTTTAGGTAATTTTTTTAACCAAAAAGTGTTACATATTTTATTTTATATATTACTATATGTCATATACACTTTTCTTATCACTTTTATTATTTATCTTTTTTCTTTCCATTTGGTTCTGGGCAGATAGAACTACTTACTGCGAGTGTTTTGATTGAACTTAGTTGAACTATGAGGAATTATTGTTCTTCAGCCATTTTTTTACTGCAGTTACATATGAACCATATGCTTTAAGTAATCATGCACTTACTGTATTTCAATACATTTATATTCTCTAGTTCTCTAGGTTTAGTTTAAATTAGAAAATTTCAAAGCAAGGAGTTTGTCCATATTTGAAAGAAATAATTAACGTTTTCTTCAGGTGTTATGCTGGAGAAGGGTTTAGTATGGTCCTTATTACATTGTTATTATGTTCAGACTCATAATAAACACGGACTGTACTCTCTACAAATATTAGTGCTCATCTTTATTGAACACTAGTAATATGTTTAATAAACATGCAAAAGTTTCAGTATTTTCACTAGAATTTAATGTAGACTTTGGGGATGATCAAATATGAGCTGTGACATGTCATCTGTTATGTGAGCTTTTTGAGTTTGCTCCCTTGGAAAATTTTGTACTTAAAGAAATAATGAATAACATGTTTTGGAATATTTATTCTCTTTTTGTTTGATGTTTTTAAAATTAAAAGAATAAATAGATACAAAAGTATACAAAAGGGTTTACAATGAAAAGGAAATCTATCTCCCTTTATACTATATTTCCATTCCTTTTCCTAGAGGCAACTACCATTAACTGCTAAACCTTTTACAAAATTTTCTTACACATAGAGGTGTGTTATCAATCTCTTAATTTCCCCCCCAAATTTGTTTTATTTTTAACACACAAGCAGGAGCATACTATGGATATTGTTCCATATCTTTTTTCCACACAAATTGTCTTGTAAATTTTTACATATCCACACTTTGATTCAATCCATTTTTTAAAAGCCTGAGTAGTATTCTGATCCACTATGTACTAAGACCTTATTATATACCAATCCTTATTGACAGATATTTTAAGCTTCCAGTCTTTTGCTTTGCAAATAATATAGCACTGAATATCTTTATATATGTCTTTGCATATATGTGTAAGGATACTATAGGATAAATGCTGAGTCCAACATGTGGACTTTAGATTTTGATAGAGAATTGCAAAGTCCTTATCCACAGAGGGAACACAGTTTATATTCTCAACTGTGTGTATTAGTGTTTATTGTGGAATAATTAAATTGGACACTCAAAGTCATACATTAGGAGACAAAGCTGTGTTCATCCTTACCTAGTGTGGATTTTTCAAAACCTCAAGAAGATTTATTTTTCAGATATACTTCTACACTCAAGCGTTTTAAGAGTACTTATGGTAACAACTTAGTAGTGGTAAGCGAATCAATAATGAAACAAACATCCCTTAAATGCTAGGTGTTGTTGGTAACACAAAACCAAGATAGGAAGCGTATCTCGATATATTTTATATCTTTTTAAATCATAAAAAAAATAAAAATTTAAATCAGAAGTCATAATCTTTGTATGAGGATTCTCCTCTTTTTAGGGAAGCAAGGTTATTGTATGTTTAAGCATAAGTACAACAGTGAATTTCAGTATATTTAATCAAGTGCTGAGTAGTAAACTGCAGATTTAAAAGTGCAGTGGTGAATTTTTTTTGTAAATTAAACAAGTGTACTTGTCACTCATTGCTTATTTAAAAAAATTTTAAGTGCACTGTTCAGTCTATATACTGTACTAATAGTACAGGTGTTAGAAGATAGAGCATATCCCTGAAATGCTAATACATTAAAACAGGATTTAGCCATCAGCTAATTGGGAAAAGCTGTTGTGAATCAAACAGGTTTTTTAAATGCTTCGTCTCAGACTTTTTGTGATTGTACTTTGTGTTATAAATCTCTAAGAACATATGCTGCATTGAAAATAAAAACATATTTGAACCCTGAACCCTCTTTTCACAGAGCTGTTCATGAGAAGTGGAAACCACTAGTACTGAGTTCTTGTTACTGCATCATCCTTAGTGGACTGATTGTACAGCCTCTGTTGAATACTTTGAGTGACACTTTGTCAAGAGATAGTCTCTTTTATTGCAGGGCAGCATTATTAATTCTAACAAATACTGAGGTAGAATTTACTAGCCTATAATTTCCAGGGGTCTGTAGTCCTAATTATATACGTCATAGTTTTATTTTGGCCTATAACTCATTTTCTTCTTTAACACCCAAGTTATTAGTCTTTATAAATGGCTTATCTGGTTGGTATAAATGCTTGCCTTCCTGAATCATTTCCTTCAACTAAACAAAATTATATACAGATTGATAGTTCAGAATTTGATACCAAGATTGGAAATTCAAAGTGAAAATAAAATGAAGAACTTACATGTTGGTTAGGACAATTGCTAGAAAAATGGAAAGCTACAGGAAATATCCATAAAAAATACTCAGCTCTTTCTTTTCGATACTAGCTACCAAAAAAGCAAAACACATCTAAGGACTAATTTTAGTTTTCATGAGGGTGAGATATTTTTGGCTTTGGTAACAGACTCACATATTGGCTTATCACTTTCTTAAAAGTGTGTGTTGTGTGGGGTATTGTATTTCAATTTTAATAAAGTTGTTTGCTAGCTAAGTATCATCACCAAACTATATGAATTCTTCCAATAGTTTTATAGAAAAATGTTAATGAAATATAAAGCTGTACATCCAGGGTTAGTATCTGTAAGCAGATCTTGAAAATACATAAAGTATTTTGAAATTTTTATACTAATATATTTGGATTTTTAGTGTTTGAAGATAAACTTTGAGTCATCTTAGTAACTTTATTATTTATGTCTGAGTCCATCCTAAGTTTTTGTTTTTGCTCCTGACTTTTCATGCCTTTATTGTAGGATAGTCTTTGATCAGTCTTTTCCTTTTGTTCATTTACGTTTTAAATATAGAAATGCCTATCTTCTTTTTTTCCTTTTTAGGGGCTGCTTTCTTACCTCCTCGTTGATAGGCACACTTGCATTAAGTCTTACAATACCTCTGTCCATAATAGCTGACATGTGTATGCAAAAGGTAAGGCAAACTATTTATTAGATACTTTAGGTATATTACTAAAACAGATTTAATGAAAGTTAATAAGGGATGTGACTAAACTGTAAGGGATCCGACCATGAATAACACTTGATGCTTTTTCTCCTAAGGTGCTTTATTACATAGAGATACAAAAAGTATCAAAGAAGTGGATATCTTGCTTTTTTAGCTTTTCAATTTTTTTCTTAATTTCTAAGTTAAGAGTAGTATCTTTATATGCAGTTCCCCAGTTTTGGAAATGATCTTGTTCCAGATGTTTTTTGGTAATTCAGTGGTATGGAATAGGGGATATATTTTATCATATAAATAGTAGTGCTTTGATTTCTAAGATAAACTCCAAAGATTGCCTAACACTATGTGAATACTACTATAGACTATACGTAAGCCGCACAAATAGTGTTTCTCAGCAGATGCTCATTTCCATTTCCATCTGGACTCAGGGCACATGCTTTTCTCTGAAGCACTGGCTGGATTCAGAGATTCTTGCAATAAATATTGGTAATGATAACTAGACAGAAAGGAGAATCTGGAGTGTACTTCCCAGCAGCCAAAGGGAGAAGTTTCTTCAGTGCTCCCAGGGATACCAGAGAAAAGAGGTGTGCCGTTGCCTAATGCTGAAGATGTAGGGTAGTCACTTATCACTTAGTTCAATATTTGTAAGCTTTTAAATCTAAGCATTAATTTAAAAATTGTGTGTGTGGTGGTGTTAGTGGTGGGGTTAGTTTAATAAAATTTGAAGAGGAAATACTTGAAAATCTGAAGGCTTATGATGTGTAGAAGTTATAATCAGATTTTTAAAGCTCTTTAGGTCTTTGTGCAGTTTTTAGGAGAAACACAAAATATTCTCGATGATAGGTTTTAAAAGAAAGATTGAAAAAACAATTCTGTGCTAATGTTTACTTTGTCTTATGGTTCAGTAAGCTCTTATTTATTTGTCATGACTAAAAGTCTTTTCCTTAATTGAGAATTATGTCATATACCATGCATTTTTCAAAGAGTGCAAATATTGTAAAATATACATAACACTAATGCTACACATCATTAGATTCTTTATAGACTTAAATAATATCCAGGTCCTTCCACATCTCAGGGTCATAATCTTGACTATCAATTAAAATTTTTGTAGTAGAACTGGGAAATGCTGCTTTTTGGATGATTTTGGTAGGCTGCTGTGTAAATGTACTTTACTGGACTGATATTTTGAAAATAGCTTTTGCAAATTTGAAAAAGTAAAATTGAAGGTTAATTTTAGAAGCTGTCACAAGGGATCTAGTTTAATAAATGTGTGATTTGTTCTCAAAAATTTTAAGGTGAAGGCAAAACACAAGAAAAGGGAAAATATGTGTATGTATAATTTATTAGGAAAACATAACCAGTCTTCACATCTAGAATTAAGCAGCCAGTTAAATGAGTAGGCTGGACCTTTGGTGGGGATTTAGGATAGGAAGATAACCATCTAGAGAAGGGAGCAGGGTGTACCTTAGAGCTGTCACAGAAACATGATAGGAGAAACCTACTTGCATGGGAGTTTTTGATTATAGTAGGCAACCGTATTTATGTATAGTTTCTGAAATTTTAGTTTTTATCAACATTGTGCAAAACAAACTATTTTAACGTATTTATAATTGATATTTTATATAATAGGGCGCATCCACCATTATATGCAGATTTATATTCAGATATATTCAGCAATTAGACAATTTTTTGTCTATGTAGGAAATTTTCTTTGCTAATAAGCATCTTCATCTTAAAAAATTGTCTTCATAGCTTGTTGGAAATCAAATTAGAAGTGTTTTATTTAGCAACACACAAATAACTGCACTGTTAAAAGTGAGCTTTAAAAGTCATCTAGTGTTTTACCTATCTTTATAAAATTTGCTTTTATTCAGTTATAAAATTATATGGTTAGTTGAATACTCATGTAATCATTTTATTAACTCTACATTTTAAACTCTCATCAGTCATAAGTTTGTCATACTTGTCTGGTCTTGGGTCATTAAAGTGCATCATAGTTTTTCTAGATTATTAAATATCCTGGCAAATATTCCAAGAATGTTACACCACTAATTTGATAACAGTGTGGAGGCTTTGAGTTTCTCTTACCTGCTGCTCTTTCCTGGATGTTCATATGCTGACTCAGCCTGTGTGTGTGTGGCGGGCTGGGGGGGCGGGGGGGGCGCATATAGGCATAGGCAGGGTGCGTGTGTTAAAAGTTGTCAGTGATTATTCTTGTGTTTCATGTGAGTCCCTCATGAAGCATTATTCTCACAAAACCCCTTTACTCTGACTAATGGTGCTATGATATGGGATAGCATATGTTATGCACCAGACGTAGTCTTGCCTGTGCTTCTTTTCTGATGAAGTACAAAGTAGATGCAAAATACTTTTTCAAACAGTACAGTTAACTGACTTAGAAAAATAGATAAAGCCCCCAAAGGTTTAAAAATACAACATAAATTTTCATGCAAACAACATTTTAAAATATTTTGGATGGTAACCAAGACTAACCTGGACAGGAGATAGCCTTCCTATAGCCAGCAAACTATTTTTTATGTAGACCAAACACAGAATGTTGTTCTATAATAAATCTCTAGCATACAGATTATCCATTTAGATTTACCAAATACTTCTTTGGAGTAGAATCTGATAATGGGAGGAAACCCAGGTGAATTTCAGTGCAGTTACTTCCAATAAAATTACTGCAGCCGCATGTACTATCATCTCCCAAAGCCTTTACAGTCTGAAACACCCAAATCTAATGCAGAAACACAGGAAGTGCTCAGTGTTTGGTGTCCCAGCCAGCATTTTTCATGTCAAGGTCCCATGGACAGGAGACAGCCTCCTATAGCCAGGCAGGTAACACAAGCACCATGACTGGGGCTGTTTAGAAACCAGTTTCTAAAACTGACACTCTTTGGGCCTATTTATGCTTATGAAGTAATGATATTACATTTAGAAGCATTACTTCTAGTATAACCTCACTGCTCAGAGAGAAGCCAATATGATCAGGAAACCTCAACAATGTTTGCAAAAGTTAAAATCACCACTAAGATTACTCCTCTTTCCTCTGCACTGATAGAAAACCTCTTCTTTTGTTGGTACCAGAGTCATGATGGATACAGATTTGTTACTTCTCAAGTAGGCAGTTACATAAGCTAGGGCTCTACAAGTCTAAGATGAGATTACTTTGTTAGATGGCAGCCCTCTAAAACCACTTTTTTTAGTCTGAAGAAATATAAAGGACACATTTCACTGTCAGTTCAAAACCTGTAATACAACAAAGTTTCAGCATTTAAATAAAAATCTGCACATCCATCGTTGTCCAAAAGTTTTTAAAGCCTGGAAATTAAAGCACGACACAATTAACTGCATACCTCGAAATTAAAGCACAACACGATTAACTGCATGATTCAGCTAGCCCTCTCTACCCCATGACAGTAATCAGATGCGAGGAGCAGTTGTCAGACACTAGAGGAGAGGACTTTGGAATCGGAGGGGGCAGGGACGTGAGTGTTGTGGCAAAGGTAGACCCTGGGCACAAGGAGATAAGTCAGAGGTGAGAGGAGTCCAAGACAGACATTCCTTCCAACTCCTGTCAAAGACTGGCCCTCTAGCCAAGTCAGGAAGGCATCATCATCCTCTCCCAGTCCCTCCTCTCCCTCTGGTTCTCCTGTCCTTCACTCCCTGTCCTTGGATAAAAACAAGTAATGTTAACACTAAAGGTGCACAATCGATTAAGCCACATTGCTTGAGAACCTGGTAATTTTTAAATTTCCAGGCCTTTAAAAACATTTGGAGTTTCAAGTTACCAACAAATTTTTTTTAATGTACCATTAATAAGCTGCCATTGCTACTGTTCTAATATAACTATCTTTGGTTTGTTTTGGGGCTGAGTCATGAAAAAAGGATTTCTGTCATTAAAAATAAATGGAGAAAAGTGAGAACCCTTTTGAGGTTCTAATATGTGAAATATTAGAAATGATGATGAAAGTACATCCCTCACTGAGAAATATAATTTCATTCTTTGCAGACTTAATTAAAGCCAACAAGATTTAAAGTCAAAAGGCAGTAACATTCTAGATGGCACCTAGAAACCTGCTTTCTCTTAAATGATCAACATAAACATACGGAAGTCCTGACAGGGACCAAAAGATAAGCTTAAAACATGGATTGTGGAATTTTTTTAAGCTTGTTTCATAGAGGGTTTTTCTTTGCTTGTGATTCTAAACCTTTAAAAAAAAAACTTAAGGCAAGCACGGTTTTTCTCTATTTTAAAGATAGTAGTTGCTATTTTCATCACTCTCTTGAAAGCAAACCATCAGTGTGTTTGCAGCTAAGTCCCAGTAGTGGGTGCTTCCTTGACAATGGTTTTTGATCCTTAGTTGGATCTAGATGGCAAAGGTAAACTAGTGAAAGGGAAGAATGTTTTTTTTTGGTAACTTTATGGTATCTTACTCTTTTTAATTTTCTTGACAACCCTGATAAAATGATGGATTAGAAGGTCAGACCTGGTGATGGCCGAGGGCTCTTCTCCAGCTCACATTTCTTAGTAAAAGCATTCTTCTTTGTAGTCTTTATTTTACTTAGTTGTGATATCCTTTTGAATATTTTTCATTTGTTACTAGATAACCAAGCTTAGTTTTAAGAGTCAGGATTAGAATTTGTGGCAATTTAGTAATAAAAGGCTTGTAAAAGTTACACTTTTAGAGTTTTAATCTGTTTTTAGTAGTCTTCAGAAAAGAGCCATGACATAGTAACATCACAGCTTATCATACTGTTCTTAAAATGTGAGTTTTTGAAAATAACTTCAGAAACTGAAAGGTAGGGATCAGCTTGAAAATTGGCAGTTATCAGTAAAGGAGAAATGGGCAACATGTTGTGTAAGACAAAAGCTTAGTTTCATAGTTCTGCTCTCATACATACTATGTGTAATAACTGAAAAGCATGCCTCCTGGCTTTCCTTAGGCAGTTTTGCAAGAGATCGGTATTTTTGTAAGTAACTTTAAGTAAGTGGAATCACCTAAGTCCTGAATACTTATATTTAATAATAATGTACTTAATAATATATTGCCAATGCTTAGTACTATCTTTCTGGTGTTTTAATTTATTCCTACAAGTTTTCATAAATGGGAAACTTACAATAAAGAGAAAACTGTCTTAATGATAATTGTGGGGTTTTTATTTTTATTTTTAGGTGCAGTTTTCTTGGTTATTTTTTGCAGGCGCTATTCCTGTATTTTTTTCATTTTTTATTGCAACTCTCCTATGCCATTATAATAATTGGGATCCTGTGATGGTGGGAATCAGAAGAATTTTTGCCTTTATATGCAGAAAACATCGAATTCAGAGGTAGGTTTATTTCCAATATATATTTTTTAAAAATAATGTTTGTTAAATAAGCTAGGAATCATATCATAGTAGCCTAGCTTTTAGAGATTTTGTTAAGAATTATTGAAAGATTATAATTTATATATGTATTATGCCAGATAAACTGTTCAGACTCTTTAGGTGATAAGATAGTTTTGCCACAACTACTTTAAAAATGTTCTGATTCATAGGTAAAACCAAAGTGCTTATTGCTTTACAATAAAGAATTTAAATGTAGAAAACTATTGGTTTGAACAAAATTCATAATAACGTATAACATTGCCTCAAATTTTCTTTTCCAATTTCTTTCTTTTCAAGAGAGTTTTGACTTCTCAGCTTCAAAGAGCCAGTGAAATAATTTTCAAATCACTTAAAGCTTTCCTTAACTCCTTAACTGTTGCCTTTTTTTTAAGGGTTCCAGAAGACAGTGAGCAGTGTGAGAGTCTCATTCCTATGCACAGTGTTTCTCAGGAAGATGGAGCTAATTAGCTGTTGTCTGTAGTCCAGGTTTGTATATTAGCTGGCATTAGTGTTGAATAAGGTTATTAGTCCTGTAATGCTCAAATACAGAACTGATTTTCCATAATTAGTTGTTTGATAGGCAACACAGCCTAAAGGCTGAGGGAGTCAAACTCTGAAGTCAAACTTTTGGGTTCAAATTCCAGCTTCTTCATGTACTAGCTGTGCAACCTTATGCAAGGTTCTAACCTTTCTGTGCCTGTTTTCTTACTTGTGAAATGGAGTTACAATAGATCCTCCCTCATAAGATTGTTAGAAGTATTAACTATTTGATAAGTTTAAAGTATATAAGTGCCTGACTCAAATGAAGTGATCCCAAGTTTTAACTTTTATTCATGCCAAGGACCATCATTTTATTTAATGATATACTTTAGAAAGGTATAAAAATATAAAAAGAGTATAAAAGTAAGAAAAAATGTATTGCTGTGGTATATATCCAGTCTCTTCTTTATAGATGTGTGTGTATTGTCCATGATTGGCACAATGTATATCCTAATTCTATGACTGCTTTTTCACTTAACAATATTTCCAGAACATTTATCCATTTTTTCTAATTTTAAGAAGTATTATCTTTTACACTTCTGACATGACAAAGGAATACATGATATTTTATGTTTCACTGAATAAATGCATGAAATATATCCAACATATATCTTTGGCACATACAAGTGATGGTGTATTTATTTAGAATGAGAGATCACGATAAATAACTGAATTGCTGGAGATTCAGGTCCCTTTCTTCTGAAACAACTTTGGGCAATTGAAATGTTTCCTGATTGTAACTTGGCTTCCCCTCTTCACAGGAACAACTCCTGTCAACTCCTTGCACTCTCATTGGCTTTGAAGCTTAAGTTTCATTATCTGCATGGTAAAATCACCTCTAGCCCAAGGCTAATTGTCTTGGTTTTATATTTTCCTTTGGTCATTTTTTATTCGTTTTTACTGCTATGATGGTTTTACATGCACATCGTTCAGAGAGTTAAAGACTTTTTGTACAGTGCAGCTGGCCCCTTCCCTGCACTTCCAACCCACTTTCATTCTGTTTGCACTCTGAGGAATCCCTCTAAACTCTTAGCCATTTGTTCTGATATTTTCCTCCCTATCTCTAAGTACTGTGGTTATACTTCTATTTCTTGACTTCTTGGTTTTAGGCATCTTCAGCTGGTTTTCCCACTGTGGTAGATGAGGATAGATTACTTCCTAGTTTCCCCCTCTTCCCTCACCACCCTATGTGCCTGCTTTCCAATCCTGTATCATTCCTACCTCCTTGTCATCCCAGTATAGACATTGCATAATTTTGGACAGATGTATAATGAGTGATTACTTCGTTCTGGCTACATACATGTTGCTTTTACCTGAGCCATGTAGGATTGTGCTTGAAATTTTCCCACTCCAGAGGTCCTCTGTTACTACCCCTTTCAGAGAGTAAACGTTAAAGCTTCTCCTGGGAGGGAAAAAGGAACTTAACCAGCTGTGAAAAGTGAAGGGAGGGCATCTGAGTGTGTAACCACTGTTTCTGTAAACTTTGTGCCAATCTTCCCATTGTTAGTTGTTTCTTCACCCCTCCTTACAGAGCTATATGGTTGTATTTCTCACTGCTACCTAAGAGTTAGCTGCTTTTTCTTGTCTCTGCTCTTCTCTTTTTCCATGTGGTTTATTCCTTTAAAAAAAAAGTCCCTTTATTGTCTTTTTACTGAGGTTTTGGGGACAGAGTAGAACTATGTATTTATTTGCCATCTTTAAATTTTTTACATAATAAAAATAATTAAAGCTGTAGTATATGCATTTTGCCTTCCCATTGTGCTATATACTATTCCCATACTCACACTCATACCCACTCCCACCCAGGCAAGGACTCAGTATTTTATTTAGAAGGGAGATAATGAAGACTGAAGAAGATGGACTATGAGAGAGCGAAGTAGGCCAGGGTGGGCAGGAGTCTTTGTTTCAGCAGGGGTAATAGTGGAATATACCATGAATGCAACTGTTATTACATGATCTTGAAATAGTATTGGATGTCAGCCTTTGACATTCGTGAGTTCCTAGTACTCACATCAAGTTCAAGTATACAGTTATTAAGTATATATAATGTGTTTGATGTATATTTCAATGCTGAGATAATTTTTTAAAATACAAACTTTAGAAAATTAAAGCTATGACAATTGTAATCTGATTTTGTGTTTGTTTTTGTTTTTAGCTTGACAGTGGAACATTATAGAGCGAAGAGACAATCTGGCAAGTTTTTATAGAAAAATGTTTCAGTGCCTAGTCTGAAAAAAAAACAGTTTCAGTTCTTTGAAACTCTAAAATATATTTTCCTCATATCTGTTTTCTTCATTTTCATAATGAAGTACTTTGCTATGTAGCTGTGTACATATAGCTAGAGTTAAAGGAATTTCCAGTCTACAGTCTATGTAAAGGACCAACCTGCCTTACACATCTCAAGGAATTCAGCTGATGAAATAATTTGAACTAATCAAGGAATAAAAACCTCATGTTCTGGAGATTTTATTTTCACATATTATTTGTTAAATGCTGGACTATATTATGAAAATGTTCTCAAGAAATCATTTAAGTATATAAATCAGTGTTTCTTAACAGGTAAAATGCTAAAATAAGCTGCCTATAATAGGTGTGGATTATATTTTTGAGTTTTATTGAATATTGCAAATAACATAGAACAAATGTTTAATTTGTGCACCAACTATGTTCATGCAAATTTAGTGGGACTTTAAAAAGAATATTTGGGAAAAGATCTGGTTCACTTACACTACATATACTGTATTATCCTTTCATAGCATTAGGTGCCTTGTATTTTAAATTTGTGACAAACTATGACAAATTTTTAAAGGGGAAGTATTGTAAAATGAAGAATTATGTATTTCTAAAGGCTGTATTGCTGTAAATTTAATTGATAAAGCTCTGCTTAATTAGAGTTTTGAAGAAATACTCTCTCTTCAATTAAGATGTTTTCATAATGGAATGATTTAAATTGAAGTGATAAAGAGTATTATTAAAGTAAAATGTTTATATATATGTATTTGTGTATTATAGATCTATTGATTGGTTTCTGATTTTTTTAATACATAAATGTGCCAAATTACTCTAGACTGGATTCCTCTTCTTTAAATAATTACAGTTTTCCTAAATAAATTTTTAGTGATTATGACACCAAAGAAGGAAGGTCAAGAAATTCTACCTTAAAAATTACATTTGAATTTTTCCTCTGTGAAGCTTAAACATAAAATTCTCCTAATTGCAACCTGTAAATGGAGGTCTTACATGTACTTATTGTACAAATGCTCCTGGACTCTATTCATTGTAGATGTCAGTGGGTGGACATAGGTCTCAGGTTCATCCAGGCTTTTGATTAATCAGAACCCATTTCCTTGTCAAGTTTTGTAAAAATAGTTTATTTCTCTTCAAAATTTCTTAACAAATCTGGTTTTAAAAAATTCCCTGTGTAGTATTTAGCTTCAGTTTGTCTTGCCTTCTTAAAATTGCTTTGGTGTTACCATGTGTCTAAAATGAAATTTAGCCATTTTTCTGCTTGTCCCAAGAACTCTTATACTATATTAAAAGATTGTTTGTTTATAATATTAAATTTAAAAAAGCTGTTCTGTTTGGTGCCACCAAAAATTCTTGTTAAGCTGAAAGTAATACTGATTTTGATAGCCTGACACAAGATAAAAACGTGTAAAGAATGTGGACTTCTAAGTAATTTTCTTTTACAAAGAATTTAATGATGTTACATTTCAATTACTCCAAGACTAATTTTGGTTGACGTTTATCAACTACATTTCTCTACTTTCTGTTTTTTTTGCTGTTTGACAGTTCACCAGAACCTTTAGCAATTTACTGGGTAAAATAGTTGAAATAATGGAGGTGCAATTCAAATTTTAAGTTATTCTGTAAAAATGGCTAAAAAACAGATTGAACGTAGAGTGTTTTGGTTGTTCATGTGCTTCATGTTCACGTCACGTAGATCACGTGTTGTCATTCAGGATGCTGACAGTAGTAAGCCTTAGTTAACCTGCTGGATAGATCTTGAGGGGCTCTTCACAAGGCTGCTGATTTTTATTGAAGAACAACCTATTTAGAAGGAAGCACCATTAAATAGGTTAACTGAAGGTATGGATTACTGCTGCTTTTCTCACCCACCTATTGTGTTTTCTCTCAGGTTTCATTTATCAGAATGGTTTTTGCATTTGAATACTGTAACCATGGTGAGAGCAATTGAGCACTTCCTTTCTGTACCTTTTTAGTTAAGGGTTCATCTTCTCAAGAAATAAAGTTATGGGGGATTACTTCCTTTCTGGGATTACCCAGAAATCTTGGTATCGGGCCCCACATTGCAGGGCTTTGGAAATGTTGGGAGAGGTTACATTCAAGTAGCTGCTGATGTCCTTCCTTTCTAGGACAGTGTTGACCCATGATTATATTTTTCCAAATCTAAAGATCAAATAGGGATTTCCAATACCAAATACCTTCTTATAGGGATTTCGAATATTTTTCTTCCCAAATATAATTTAAGCCCCATTATTGTTTGCTATTCTGTCAGAAAGACCTTTTGTTAGATGAACATCATACTCTAATAAAACAAAACTGAAAAATGAGACAGCCTTAAAGTGCTTAGATGAATGCTTTCTGGAGCCTACAAAAGCCATTAGGTATATGTAATGCAGCTATACTTGTTCCTTTAAATAAATTTTAATTTAAAAAAAATTGATATATTGGCTTCCATCAGCCTGACTTAATTAATTCCTTACATTAAACTGATTTTCCCCCAGCAACTGACAAATGAAATTCCTTGTTTCTATAGAAGTGAGCTCACAAGGTTAAATGTGAATGTTCTCAAAAGGTATTACAGCTCTGTTTCAGGAAGAATGCTAATGCCCACTTTACTGTCAATCATGCCTAGCCAATTTGGGGTTGCAAGGTATGACTTCTCTGGAAGCCAAGGTTTTTCATAAGGCTGCATGGCAAGGTCTGTAGCACTAATCCTGAGCGTGCTGTTCGAAGAAACAGAGTATCTTTAAAGGATAAAGTAGGAATTAATTAGAAAATGTTTTTTCCAGAACCATATTAGCAGGTAAATAAAATGTTATTTTTATTTTAAGCAGTTCTAGTTGTGATCCTGCTTCATTTCTCCCTACTTTTGAAATATTCTTTATTACTAAATAACATTTTAGAACGATGTCTTACCAATGGGTTTCATCACGAAAACAAGTTCACTATGGATTCAGTGAGACCGAAAAAATGACAGTGGAACATTCTTGGGGTGAAAGGGTTCATACCCAACTTTATTCTCATGGTGGCAGGTCAATCACTAGAATCCTATCCACTCAGAGCCAGTCTGCATGTAGCAAACTTGTCTCTGCCAAAGCTCTGTCTCACAATATGAGATTTTCAGTTTGCAGAATTTGAAATTAAGGTTCTATTTTAGTTTGTCGTATTATGCCAAAAATTCCATTTAGACAAATTGAGGTACATTTTTTACATAGACTTAACAACTTTTAGACTCCCCACATTTCCTTTTTTTAAAATTATCAGCCTCATCCATCTGTACAAAAATAATATAGCATTTCATAGTTCATGCACTGTATGTACACAGGAATTTTTCCCTTATATCTTAACAGACTTTAATAATTAAAGTGGGTACAGAGAGGAATTATAAATTAGAAGCAAATAATGACCCTTGGGAACTTGCTGTTGCATTAACATGAAACTTTTTTGTTTTGCCATCAGGCATAAAGATTACATAATTGAAATTTTATTTTAACTGCTATTAGATTACCTTATTTTCATTCTAATTTTTTGGTTATCTAAATAAATTGTGATTTATATATCTTAATAAGCATCATTTAATATTACCCCATTTAAAAAATAATGCTTCCTATAAAATATGCAATATTTTCCTATATGCGATATATATTAACTATTAGAATGGCAAATAATGAACTCGTTGACATATTTAAGGAAAATTACATAGGAATCTTAGTGCTCCCTGGTGCGGCGGCATTCTTGCCCAGATGCTATTTTGAAATGGCAAACTATCCAGTGAGAACATTTTGAAATTTTGGTAAGGTGAATGTGATTTTATTTATGAGTTGGGGATTTGGGGTGGAGAGACACTAATCTGAACACAAAATTTCCTTCATGATATTTTTAAATGGGAAAAGAAAAACTTTCAAATGGGAACTTTTAAATTAAAACTTCCAGATTGAAGCCTTTAACAAGGTACTTCATGAAATTTTTAGTTTTTAATTTAATTTTACATGTAATTTCTTTCTGAAGAGCTACTTTTATTAACTTTAGCTTATTAGATCCTTGTATGCTAAGCATTCAGTATTTCTGCACTTGGTTTTCCTATACCTAGTTTTGAATGTGGCAAGTAATAATAAAGTCAGTCAGGCAAGAATATCCATTAATTTCAGTGGGTCCTTGCAAACTAGGCAGATTTCAAAAGTCTTATTTTTGACAGAAGGTGAAAATGGTTCTCTGGAATCTTTTTTTGTTTTTTCGTTTTTTATTAAGGTATCATTAATATACAATCACATGTGTAACATTGTGGTTACTAGATTCCTCCCATTATCAAGTCCCCACCACATACCCCATTTCAGTCACTGGCCATCAGCATAGTAAGATGTTATAGAGTCACTACTTGTCTTCTCTGTGCTATAGTGCCTTCCCCATGCCCCCCGCCCCCCACATTATGTGTGCTAATCATAATGCCCCTTAATCCGCTTATCCCTCCCTTCCCACCAACCCTCCCCAGCCACTTTCTCTCTTTGGTAACTGTTAGTCCATTATTGGGTTCTGTGAGTCTGCTGCTGTTTTGTTCCTTCAGTTTCTGCTGTGTTCTTATACTCCACAGATGAGTGAAATCATTTAATACTTGTCTTTCTCCACCTGACTTATTTCACTGAGCATAATACCCTCTAGCTCCATCCATGTTGTTGCAAATGGTAGGATTAGTTTTCTTCTTAATGGCTGAATAATATTCCACTGTGTATATGTACCACATCTTTATCTATTCATGTACTGATGGATACTTAGGTTGCTTCCATTTCTTGGCTATTGTAAATAGTGCTGCAGTAAACATAAGGGTCCATATGTCTTTTTGAATCTGGGATCCTGTATTCTTAGGGTAAATTCCTTAGAGTGGAATTCATTGGTCAAATGGTATTTCTATTTTTAGTTTTTGAGGAACATATATACTGCTTTCCACAATGGTTGAACTAATTTACATTCCTTCTAGCAGTGTAGGAGGGATCCCCTTTCTCCACATCCTTGCCGGCATTTGTTGTTGTGTGTCTTTTGGATGTTGGCAATCCTAACTGATGTGAGGTGATATCTCATTGTGGTTTTAATTTTCATTTCTCTGATGATTACCGATGTGGAGCATCTTTTCATGTGCCTGTTGGCCATCTGAATTTCTTCTTTGAAGAACTGTCTGTTCAGATTCTCTGCCTATTTTTTAATCAGGATATTTGCCTTTTGTTTGTTGTGGCACATGAGCTCTTTATATAATTTGGATATCAACCCCTTGTCAGATATGTCATTTATGAATACATTCTCCCATACTGTAGGATGCCTTTTTGTTTTACTGATGGTGTCCTTTGCTGTACAGAAGCTTTTCAGCTTGATATAGTCCCACTTGTTCATTTTTGCTTTTGTTTCCCTTGCCCGGGGAGATATGTTCATGAGACTGTTACTCATGTTTATATTCAAGAGATTTTTGCCTATGTTTTCTTTTAAGATTTTTATGGTTTCATGACTTAAATTCAGGTCTTTGATCCATTTCGAATTTACTTTTGTGTATGGGATTAGACAGTAATCCAGTTTCATTCCCTTATGTGTATTTGTCCAGTTTTGCCAACACCAGTTCTTGAAGAGGCTGTCCATTCCCTGTTGTATATCCATGGCTCCTTTATATCGTATATTAATTGACCATATATGCTTGGATTAATATCTGGACTCTCAAGTCTGTCCTATTGGTCAATGGGTCTGTTCTTGTGCCAGTACCAAATTGTATTGATTACTGTGGCTTTGTAGTAGAACTTGAAGTTGGGGAGCATAATCCCTCCAGCTTTATTCTTCCTTCTCAGGTTTGCCTTGGCTATTTGGGATCTTTTGTGGTTCCTTATGAATTTTAGAACTATTTTCCAGCTTGTTGAAGAATGCTGTCAGTATTTTGGTAGGGATTGCCTTGAATCTGTAGATTGCTTTAGGCAGGATGGCCATTTTGACAATATTAATTCTTCCTATCCTTGAGCACAGGATGTGTTTCCATTTATTGGTATCTTTTAAAATTTCTCTCATAAGTGTCTTGTAGTTTTCAGAGTATAGGTCTTTCACTTCCTTGGTTAGGTTTATTCCTAGGTATTTTATTCTTTTTGATGCATTTGTGAATGGAATTGTTTTCCTGATTTCTCTTTCTGCTAGTTCATCGTTAGTGTATAGGAATGTAACAGATTTCTGCGTATTAATTTTGTATCCTGCAACTTTGCTGAATTCAGATATTAGATCTAGTATTTTTGGAGTGGATTCTTTAGGGTTTTTTATGTACAATATCATGTCATCTGCAAACAGGGACAGTTTAATTTCTTGCTTGCCAATCTAGATGCCTTTAATTTCTTTGTGTTGTCTGATTGCCATGGCTAGGACCTCCAGAACTATGTTGAATAAAAGTGGGGAGAGTGGGCATCCTTGTCTTGTTCCCGATCTTAGGTGAAAACTTTCAGCTTCTTGCTGTTAAGTATGATATTGGCTGTAGGTTTGTGGAATATGGCCTTTATTATGTTGAGGTACTTGCCCTCTATACCCATTTTGTTGAGAGTTTTTATCATGAATGGATGCTGAATTTTGTCGAATGCTTTCCCAGTATCTATGGAGATGATCATGCGATTTTTCTCCTTTTTATTGATATAGTGGATGATGTTGATGGATTTTCGAATGTTGTACAATCTTTGCATCCCTGGGATGATGCCTACTTGATCATGATGTATAATCTTCTTGAAGTATTATTAATATGGTTTGCTAATATTGTGACTATTTTTTCATCTATGTTCATCAGGGATATTGGTCTGTGTTTTATTGTTGTGTCTTTGCCTGGTTTTGGTTTTAGGGGGATGCTGGCTTCATAGAATGAGTTTGGGACTATTCCCACCTCTTCTATTTTTTGGAAAACTTTAAGGACAATGGGTGTTATGTGTTCTCTTAATGTCTGATAAAATCCAGCAGTGAATCCATCTGGTCCAGGGATTTTGTTCGTGGGTAGTTTTTTGATTACTGATTCAATTTCATTGCTGGTAATTGGTCTGTTCAGATTTTCTGTTTCTTCCTGGGTGAGTCTTGGAAGGTTGTATATTTCTAGAAAGTTATCCATTTCTTCTAGGTTATCCTGTTTGTTAGGATATAATTTTTCATAGTATTCTCTAATAATTCTTTGTATTTCTGTAGTGTTTGTAGTGATTTTTCCTTTCTCATTTCTGATTCTGTTTATGTGTGTAGATTCTCTTTTTTTTCTTGGTAAGTCTGGCTAGGGGTTTACCTATTTTGTTTATTTTCTCAAAGAACCAGCTCTTGGTTTCATTAATTTTTTCTATTATTTTATTCTCAATTTTATTTATTTCTTCTCTCAGTTTTATTATATCCCTCTTACTAACTTTGGGCCTCATTTGTCCTTCTTTTTCTATTTTCAATAACTGTGATTTTATATTGTTCATTTGGGATTGTTTTCCTTCTTTAAAGAACCTGGATTGCTATATACTTGCCTCTTAGAACTGTCTTCACTTCACTCCTCAGATGTTGAAGTGTTGTGCTGTTGTTTTCATTTGTCTCCATATATTGCTTGATCTCTGTTTAAATTTGGTCATTGATCCTTTGATTATTTAGGAGCATGTTATTAATCCTCCATGTGTTTGTGAGCCTTTTTGTTTTCTTTGTACAACTTATTTCTAGTTTCATACCTTTGTGATCTGACAAGTTGGTTGGTACAATTTCAATCTTTTTGAATTTGCTGAGGCTCTTTTTTTGGCCTAGTGTGTGGTCTAGTCTGTAAAATGTTCCAGGTGCACTTGGGAAGAATGTTGTATCCTACTGCTTTTTGGTGGAGTGTTCTATAAATGTCTGTTAAATCCATCTGTTCTATGTGTTGTTCAGTGCCTCTGTCTCCTTACTTATTTTCTGTCTGGTTCATCTGTCATTTGAGTGAGTGGAATGTTGAAGTCTCCTAAAATGAATGTATTGCATTCTATTTCCCCCTTTAATTCTGTTAGTATTTGTTTCACATATGTAGGTGCTCCTGTGTTGGGTGCATAGATATTTATAATGCTTATATCTTCTTGTTGGACTGATCCCTTTATCATTATGTAATGTCCTTCTTTGTCTCTTGTAACTTTGTTTTTTTTTTTTTTTTTTTTTTTAGGAGAGCAAAGTACAGGCTTTAATTTAGAAATAAAGTGAGAGCAAAGAGCTCCCGGCTCACGCCATGAGGGGACAAGAGAACCCCACTTTCTTTGTTTTGAAATCTATTTTTTCTAATAAAAGTACTGCAACACCTTTTTTCTCCCTATTGTTTGCATGAAATATCTTTTTCCATCCCTTCACTTTTAGTCTGTGTATGTCTTTGGGTTTGAAGTGAGTCTCTTGTAGGCAGCATAAACATGAGTCTTGCTTTTTTTATCCATTCTGTTACTCTGTGTCTTTTGATTAGTGCATTCAGTCCATTTACATTTAGGGTGATTATCGATAGATATGTACTTACTGCCATTGCAGGCTTTGGATTTGTGGTTACCGAAGTACAAGGGCAGCTTCTTTACTATCTAGAAGTCTATCTTAACTCACTTATTACACTATTATAAACAGTCTGAAGATTCTTTTTTCTCTCCCTTCTTTTTCTTCCTTCTCCACTCTTTATATATTAGGTGTCATATTCTGTACTCTTTGTGTATCCCTTGACTCACTTTGGGTAGCTGATTTAATTTTGCATTTGGTTAGTATTTAGTTGGTCTACTTCCTTTGCTGTTGTTTTATTTTTTCTGGTGACAGCTGTTTAACCTTAGGAGCACTTCTGTCTTGAGCAGTCCCTTTTAAATACACTGTAGAGATGGTTTGTGGGAGGTAAATTCCCTCAAATTTTGCTTATCTGGGAATTGGTTAATCCCTCCTTCAAATTTAAATAATAATCTTGCCGGGCAGAGTATTCTTGCTTTGAGGCCCTTCTGTTTCATTGCATTAAATATATCATGCCACTCCCTTCTGACCTGTAAGGTTTCTGCTGAGAAATCTGATGATAGCCTGCTGGGTTTTCCTTTGTAGGTGATCTTTTTCTCTCTCTGGCTGCTTTTAATACTCTGTCCTTGTCATTGATCTTTGCCATTTTAATTATTATATATATTGGTGCTGTCCTCCTTGGGTCCCTTGTGTTGGTAGATCTGTGGACTTCCATGGCCTGAGAGACTATTTCCTTCCCCAGCTTGGGGAAGTTTTCAGCAATTATCCCTTCAAAAACACTATCTATCCCTTTTCTCTCTCTTCTTCTTCTGGTACCCCATAATGCGAATATTGTTCTGTTTTGATTGGTCACACAGTTGTCTTAATATTCTTTCATTCCTAGAGATCGTTTTTTCTCTCTCTGCCTCAGCTTCTCTGTATTCTTGTTCTGTGATTTCTATGATATTCACTGCATCCTCTACCTCACCTAATCTGCTTCTAAATCCCTCCAAATTTTTTTCATTTCAGTTATCTCCCTCCTGAATTCATCCCTTACCTCTTGAATATGTTTCTGTAGCCCCATTAGCATGCTTATGACTTTTATTTTGAATTCTTTTTCAGGAAGATTGGTGATTTCAGTCTCACCGAGTCCTCTTTCTGGTGTTTGAGGGATTTTGGATTGAGCAAGGTTCTTCTGCCTTTTCATTGTCCTGCAGCAATGGGAGTGATCGCCAGCGAGTGGTTCGGATGTCACCTGGAACGACAAAATCCCTTCCTACTTGCCGGTCACCATGTCTGTCTCCGCTGTGTTCGGGTGACCACGTGCAGGAAGCGGCCTCTGGGTTAATCCCCTAAACTGCCATGGGTGGGATAGCCCTCAGGATGGCCTAGGGTGATAGCAGGGGTTCGGCCACAATAACAAAGTCCCTTTGTGGCTTCCGGTCTCAGCGCCTGTGTCTCCGCTGTGTGTGCCGATCAGCCGCGCACAGGTAGAGCCTCTGGATGTGAGCCGGTTAGCTGGGTGCAGGGAGAAGCCTCTGCATTAAGCTGTGTAGTTGCTGTAGGTGGAGCTGCCCTCCAGCTGGTCTGCAACAATGGTGGAGACAGCCAGTTTGTGTGTAGGTGCCGGTGGGGAGGAAGGAGTGGCATGCTGCTTATCACAGTGAGGGGCCTTGGTGCTGTGTTGCCAACCAGGGGAATAGGGCGCCTGAAGATCCTGAAAGTTCCCAGTCTGCTGGCCTGAGAGTGCCAGGATGATTTTGTCCACCTGTTCCTTCGCCTAAACCCTTGCCCCTGTAGCAGCCCTCTGACTGTTGACAGGTCCCTTAAAATGCCTGCTTTTCTGTCTCAAGGCAGCCAGTTATGGAATCTGTTCACAGTCTTAGTCTCAGACTTTACTTTTCAGCCCCCCTAATCTTCAGAGCACCATGCAGTGTGGGTTTGCTCCCATGGTAGATTTCTAGGGCTGGGTATTTAGCGGTTCTGTGTTTCCACTCCCTCCCACTCTGATTCTTTTCCTCCCACCGGTAATCTGGGGTGGGGAGAGTGCTCGGGTCCCGCCAGGTTGTGGCTTTTTACCTTACCCTTGTCTTTGAGATGTTGACTTCTCCCGTATGTAGACTGGCTGATGTACTGTTATTTCTGGTCACTCTTTTAGGAATAGTTTTATTGGTTGTATTTTCAAAATAAATATGGTTTTGGGAGGAGATTTCCACCATACTACTCATACTGCCATCTTTTCTTTCACACCAGTTCTTTGGAATATTATACCAGTATTTGCTTATGTGGAATAGCTTTCACAATTTTTTTTCTTGTGGAATAAACTCAGTGTCAATCAGTTAGACCATCTGACATCAAAGCAAAATTTTATTGCAGGCTATCCTTGTTTTAATTATTCTGGCATAAAGAATAACACATTAAGTTCTTTAGACCTTTATAGTAGCTTAGTGTAAGATTATATATACTTTAATATGCATGCCTCCAGTAAGGTTCAGAGAGATAATATGCTAAAGAACCTGTGGCTCTCAAACTTCAGTGTGTATCAGTATCACCCGGAGGGCTTGCTGGGCCCCCACCTCCCACCGTTTCTGATTCAGTAGGTCTGGGGGAAAGCCTGGGAATTTGCATTTCTAAGAAGTTTGCCCAGGTAATGCCTCTGGCTCCTGGTGGCAGGACCGCATTTGTGAATCATTACCCTCAGGAGACAGCAGTAACTTGGAAGTTAGATTCCCCTGTTCCTCATTAGCTGATGTATTTGGGGGGGGGATTATTTAATCCAGTTTAGGCCTACATTTCCTGACCTGTGAAATGGAAATTGATGCTACCCACCTGGGACTGTGGGAAGAGAGGTAGTGAAGCTGGCAGTCACCAGCCCTGCAAGCCTGGGTGCTCATTTTCCCCTGGTCAGCCCTCTGCTCACTGTTCTCAGTGGAAAGTGAGATGCTAAACTCTACATTTTGTAAATTCCTCTCAGCTCTCAAATTCTGGGATTGTGAAAGTTCTCTAGTTCAATAGACAATGCCAAACAACATACGGATTTCATACTTTAGAGACAGTAGTGTAACAGTGGTAGTGCATAGGCCACTTTCCATTTTTGCTTTTGTCAGGGCACAGGAGTTTTCAGTCAGATTTATAAAGCAGCATTGAAGAAGTTATATTTGAGCACAGTTTGAATCCATGACAGTTTTATAGAGGCTTAGTATATCAGATAAGTAGTCTAACTTTTCTAAGTGATTGGCCTTATTAGAGTCTCCACTACATTTCCTCCTATAATGCGTGTTCAAAAATATGTAGTTTTCACTATGTAATTGATGTTTAGACATTGAATAAGCTGCAGAACAAATCCAAGCTAAAAGTGTAAGCATATGACTTTTATAGGATGTAATAATTCAGTGTTTTATTTAAAAATAATTAATAATGTATCCACGATTATGAATTTATAATATTAAAAACTGCAAATGCCAGAAATACCAAGCTAAAGTACTATCAGATTTTATCATTTTCAAATTAAAAATTTGACGTCTATTTCGCATTCCCATCCCTCTTCCTCTACTTACCTCCCACCTCTCTCCTGTCTCCTCCCCTCAAACTGGGCTACAGGGAAATGTGAGTGACAGTATTGCTTTTTAAAAAACCAACATAAAAACAGAGCATGAAAAAATGTTCAGTGCCTGTGAGAAAAGAGATAAAGCATTCAGGATCATGTATTCATGAAAATGTTGGGAAAGAGAAAGTAAAAACATTGATTTAATTTATTAAAACACTCATGAAAGACTGAAAATAGAATTTTAAGGAGATAGTGTTCTCAAAACCTGGTTATGGCTACTTAAAATTTATTTCTTCACCTACCAAAAGTCGATCATTTGTCAACCTTAACCTTTAGTGATAAAAATTTTAAATTAGTTCATTAATCTTGGGATCATTGTTTTACAACTGGAAGGGCCTCTAGAGAATATTTAGTGACAAAATTAGGGTGACCATGTATCCCAGTTTGCTAAGGAAAGTCCCAGTTTACATCTGTCATAATCAAAATAGTATATCATTGTACTATTTTATACTATGTTATACACACCTGGTATAGTGACAGTGCCCGTTCTCACTCAAGTGTCACAGTTTAGGTAATAAATATAACCACTCTTACATACCCCATGTTTCCTGACATTAAGGTTGCTGACAAATTTCCAATTTTCTGATTCCCAATCTATTGTTCTTTATACTAGACTAATGTGCTTGCATAAAGGAATCAGTATTGGCCAGCAACTAATCTTGGGTCTTTTGATCAGGAGGATGAGTCCTACCTTGAATCCATTTTCCTCCTGTAGTGGATTGCTAGGGTTCTTGATGCAGGTAAGTGAAGAACCACATTATCAGGCTTTCTCTTTTGGCTTGAATTTTCCTTCCTAAGGCCATAACCCAGGTATTATCATAAAACAAAAGTTAACAAACATACTTTTCTTTTTTTTTCCAGCTTTATTGAAGTATAATTGACAAAATGAATTGTAATATATTTAAAGTGTACGATGTGGTGATTTGATATATGTGTATATTGCGGAAGAAATCCCATCAAGTTAATTAAAACGTCCATCACCTTACATTGTTTGTTTGATGCAAATGGTTAATATCTAGTCTTTGAGCAAATTTCAACTATACAATAAAGTATTATCAAGTATAATCACCATGCCATAAGATCCTTAGACCTTATTAATCTTGTAACTGAAAGCTGGCACTCTTACCAGTCTCTCCCCATTTCCTCCAACACCCAGCCCTTGGCAATCACCATTCTCTTTCTGTGAGTTTGACTTTTTCTTTTCTTTTTAGATTCCACATGTAAGTGATACCATGCAGTTTTTGTCTGTGTTTTGTCTGGCTTATTTCACTTAGCATAATGTCCTCCAAATTCATCCATGTTGTCACATGGCAAGATTTCCTTTTTTTCAGTCTGAATAATATTTCATTGTGTGTGTGTGTGTACATAAATCACAACTTCTTTATATGTTGACAGACATTAGGTTGCTCCCATACCGTGTCTGTTGTGAAAAATGCTGCAGTGGGCATGGGAATACATATATCTCTTTGAGATAGTAAGTTTTTAGGATATGTACCCAGAAATGGGATTGCTGGATCATATGGTAATTCTATTTTTAATTTCTTGAGGAACCTTCTTACTGTTTTCCATAGTGGCTATCTGAGTTTACATTCCCAACAGTGTACAAAGGTTCTTGTTCCTCCACATACTTGTCACCTTTTGTTATCTCTTGTCTTTGATTATAGCCATTCTACAGGTATGAGGGTGATATCTCACTGTGATTTTCATTTACATTTCCCTGATGATTAGTGGTGTTAAGTATCTTTTCATAGACCTGGTGGCTATTTGTATGTTTGGAAAAATGTCTATTTCAGGTCTTTTCTCCATTTTTAAATTTGGGTATTTGGTTTTTTTGCTCTTGAATTTTAAGAGTTCCTTATATATTTTGGATATTAACTCCTTATTGAATATATAATTTGAAAATATTTTCTTAGGTTACCTTTATATTTTGTTGATAGTTTCCTTTGCTGTGTAGAAGCTTTTTACTTTGGTATAAAGTCCTTGTTTATTTTGTATATTTTGGTATAAAGTCCTTTGTTTGTTTATTTTGTCCTTGTATATATATTTGTTTATTTTGGCTTGTTGCCTCATCCAAAATATAATTACAAAGACTAATGTCAAGGAGCTTATCCTCTGTGTTTTCTTTCATTTTTATGGTTTCAGGTTTATGCTCAAGTTTTTAATTTACTTAAAGTTACTTTTTGTGTTTGATATAAGATAGGGGTCCAATTTCATTCATTTTTTTTTTGGTCCTTGATTTATTTATTTATTTATTTATATAATTTATTTTGGTATCATTAATCTAAAATTACATGTGCAATATTATGGTTATTAAACTACCCCTTCATCAGGTCCCCCCCACCAACCCCATTACAGTCACTGTCCATCAGCGTAGTGAGATGCTATAGAATCACTACTTGTCTTCTCTGAGTTGTACAGCCCTCCCGGTGCCCCCCCAACATCACTTCTACTAATCGTAATGCCCCTTTTTCCCTCTTATCCCTCCCTTCCCACCCATTTTCCCCAGTCCCTTTCCCTTTGGTAACTATTAGTCCGTTCTTGGGTTCTGTGAGTCTGCTGCTGTTATGTTCCTTCAGTATTTTTTCTTTGTTCTTATACTCCACATATGAGTGAAATCATTTGATACTTGTCTTTTTCGGCTTGGCTTATTTCAGTGAGCATAACACCCTCTAGCTCCATCCATGTTGTTGCAAATGGTAGGATTTGTTTTCTTCTTACGGCTGAATCATATTCCATTGTGTATATGTACCACCTCTTCTTTATCCATTCATCTACTGATGGACACTTAGGTTGCTTCCATTTCTTGGCTATTGTAAATAGTGCTGTGATTAACATAGGGGTGCCTCTGTCTTTTTCAAACTGGGCTGCTGCATTCTTAGGGTAAATTCCTAGGAGTGGGATTCCTGGGTCAAATGGTATTTCTATTTTGAGTTTTTTGAGGAACCTCCATACTGCTTTCCACAGTGGTTGAACTAATTTGCATTCCCACCAGCAGTGTAGGAGGGTTCCCCTTTCTCCACATTCTCACCAACATTTGTTGTTGTTTGTCTTTTTGATGTTGGCCATCCTTACTGCTGTGAGGTGATATCTCATTGTTGTTTTAATTTGCATTTCTCTGATGACTAGCGATGTGGAGCATCTTTTCATGTGCCTGATGGCCATCTGAATTTCTTCTTTGGAGAAGTGTCTATTCATGTCCTCTGCCAATTTCTTAACTGGATTATTTGCTTTCTGTTTGTTGAGGTGCATGAGTTCTTTATATATTTTGGATGTCAACCCCTTATCGGATACGTCATTTATGAATATATTCTCCCATACTGTAGAAAGTCTTTTTGTTCTACTGATGGTGTCCTTTGCTGTACAGAAGCTTTTCAGCTTCATATAGTCCCACTTGTTCATTTTTGCTTTTGTTTCCCTTGCTCGGGGAGATATGTTCATGAAGAAGTCTCTCATGTTTATGTCCAAGGGATTTTTGCCTATATTTTTTTCTAAGAGTTTTATAGTTTCATGACTTACATTCAGGTTTTTGATCCACCTTGAGTTTACCTTTGTGTATGGAGTTAGACAGTAGTCCAAATTCATTCTCTTACATATAGCTGTCCAGTTTTTCCAACACCAGCTGCTGAAGAGGCCGTCATCTCTCCAATGTATATCCAAGACTCACTTATCAAATATTAATTGACACTATGTGTTTGGGTTGATGTTTGGATTTTCTATTCTGTTCCACTGATCTGTGGGTCTGTTTTTGTGCCAATACCAAATTGTCTTGATTACTGTGGCTTTGTAGTAGAGCTTGAAGTCAGGGAGCATAATTCCCCCCCTGTTTTATTCCTCCTTCTCAGGATTGCTTTGACTATTTGGGGACTTTTGTGGTGCCATATGAATTTTAGAATTATTTCTTCGAGTTCACTGAAGAAAGCTGTTGGTAGTTTGATAGGGATTGCGTTGAATCTGTAGATTGCTTTGAGTAGTATAGCCATTTTGACAATATTTATTCTTCCTAGCCAAGAACATGGGATGCATTTCCATTAGTTAGTGTCCTCTTTAATTTCTCTTAGGAATGTCTTGTTGTTTTCAGGGTACAGGTCTTTCACTTCCTTCGTTAGGTTTATTCCTAGGTATATTATTCTTTTTGATGCAATTGTGAATGGCATTGTTTTTCTGATTTCTCTTTCTGTTAGTTTATCATTAGTGTATAGGAAAGCAACAGATTTCTGTGTGTTAATTTTGTATCCTGCAACTTTGCTGAATTCAGATATTAATTCTAGTAGTTTTGGAGTCTTTACGGTTTTTTATGTACAATATCATGTCATTTGCAAATAGTGACAATTTGACTTCTTCTTTACCAATCTGGATGCCTTGTATGTCTTTGTTTTGTCTGATTGCTGTGGCTAGGGCCTCCAGTACTATGTTGAATAACAGTGGAGAGAGTGGGCATCCCTGTCTTGTTCCCGATCTTAGATGAAAAGCTTTCAGCGTCTCGCCGTTAAGTATGATGTTAGCTGTGGGTTTGTCATATATGGCCTTTATGATGTTGAGGTACTTGCCGTCTATACCCATTTTGTTGAGAGTTTTAATCATGAATGGATGCTGAATTTTGTCAAATGCTTTTTCAGCATCTATGGAGATGATCATGTGGTTTTTGTTCTTCTTTTTATTGATGTGGGGATGATGTTGATGGATTTTCGAATGTTGTACATTCATTGCATCCCTGGGATGAATCCCACTTGATCATGGTGTATGATCCTCTTGATGTATTTTTCAGTTCGGTTTGCTAATAGTTTTTTGAGTATTTTTGCCTCCACGTTCATCAGGGATATTGGTCTATAGTTTTTTTTTTTGGTGAGGTCTTTGCCCGGTTTTGGTATTAGAGTGATGCTGGCTTCATAGAATGAGTTTGGAAGTATTCCCTCCTCTTCTGTTTTTTGGAAACCTTTAAGGAGAATGGGTGTTATTTCTTCTCTATGTGTCTGGTAGAACTCAGAGGTGAATCCATCTGGTCGGGGGTTTTGTTCTTGGGTAGTTTTTTGATTACCGCTTCAATTTCTTTGCTGGTGATTGGTCTGTTTAGTTTTTCTGTTTCTTGTTTGGTCAGTTTTGGAAGGTTGTATTTTTCTAAAAAGTTGTCCATTTCTTCTAGGTTTTCCATCTTGTTAGCATATAGATTCTCATAATGTTCTCTTATAATTCTTTGTATATCTGTGGGATCCGTCGTGATTTTTCCTTTCTCATTTCTGATTCTGCTTATGTGTGTAGATTCTTTTTTTCTCTTAATGAGTCTGGCTAGGGGTTATCTATTTTGTTTATTTTTTCAAAGAACCAGCTCTTGGTTTCATTGATTTTTTCTATTGTTTGTTCTTCACAATTTTATTTATTTCTTCTCTGATATTCATTATGTCCCTCCTTCTGGTGACTTTGGGTCCCATTGTTCTTTTTCCAATTTCAGTAATTGTGTCTTTAGACTATTCATTTGGGAATGTTCTTCTTTCTTTAGATAGGCCTGGATTGCAATATACTTTCCTCTTAGAACTACCTTTGCTGTGTCCCATAGAAGCTGTGGCTTTGTGTTGTTGTTGTCATTTGTCTCCATATACTCTTTGATTTCTGTTTTGATTTGGTCATTGACCCAATGTTTAATTTGGAGAATGTTGTTAAGTCTCCGTGCATTTGTGAGCCTTTTTGTTTTCTTTCTAAAATTTAATTCTAGTTTAATACCTTTATGATCCGAGAAGTTGGTTGGTAGAATTTCAATATTTTCGATTTTACTGAGGTTCTTTTTGTGGCCTAGTATGTGGTCTATTCTGGAAAATGTTCCATGTGCACTTGAGAAGAATGTGTATCCTGTTGCTTTTGGGTGTAGAGTTCTGTAGATGTCTGTTAGGTCCATCTGTTCTAGTGTGTTGCTTAGTGCCTCTGTGTCTTTACTTATTCTCTGTCTGGTTGATCTGTCCTTTGGAGTGAGTGGTGTGTTGAAGTCCCCTAAAACGAATGCATTGCTGTCTATTTCCTCCTTTAATTCTGTTACTATTTGTTTCACAAATGCCGGCACCCCTGTGTTGGGTGCATATATATTTATAATGGTTATATCCTCTTGTTGGATTGACCCCTTTATCATTATGTAATGTCCTTCTTTATCTCTTGCTCTTTTCTTCGTTTTGAAGTCTATTTGTCTGATACAAGTACTGCAACACCTGCTTTTTTCTCCTTGTTATTTGCATGAAATATCTTTTTCCATCCCTTCACTTTTAATCTGGGGATATCTTTGTGTTTGAGGTGAGTTTCTTGTAGGCAGCATATAGATGGGTCTTGCTTTTTTATCCATTCTGTTACTCTGTGTCTTTTGATTGGTGCATTCAATCCATTTATGTTTAGGGTGATTATCGAAAGATATGTACTTATTGCCATTGCTTGCTTTAGATTCGTGGTTACCAAAGGTTCAAGGGTTGCTTCTTTACTATCTAACAATCTAACTTAACTTTCTTGTTAAGTTATTGTAAACACAGTCTGATGTTTCTTTATTTCTCTCCCTTATTATTCTTCCTCCTCCGTTCTTTATGTACTAGGTGTTTTATTCTTTGCCTTTAGTTAGTTTTGGATGGTCTGCTTTCTTTGCTATGATTTTTTTTTCTCTGGTGACAGCTTTTTAGCCTTAGGTGTGCTTCCCTCTAGAGCAGTTCCTTTAAGATGTCCTGTAGAGGTGGTTTATGGGAGGCAAATTCTCTCAGCTTTTGCTTGTCTGGAAATTGTTTAATCCCGCCGTCATATTTAAATGATAATCATGCTGGATACAGTATTCTTGGTTCGAGGCCCTTCTGTTTCATTGCGTTAAATGTATCATGCCATTCTCTTCTAGCCTGTAAGGTTTCTGTTGAGAAGTCTGATGTTAGTCTGATGGGTTTTCCTTTGAAGGTGATCTTTTTTCTTTCTCTAGCTGCCTTTAATACTCTGTCCTTATCTTTGATCTTTGCCATTTTAATTATTATGTGTCTTGGTGTTGTCTTCCTTGGGTCCCTTGTGTTGGGAGATCTGTGGGCTTCCATGGACTGCGAGACTATTTCCTTCCCCAGCAGGGAAAGTTTTCAGCAATTATTTCTTCAAAGACACTTTCTATCCCTTTTTCTCTCTCTTCTTCCTCTGGTACTCCTATAATGCGAATATTGTTCCATTTGGATTGGTCACACAGTTCTCTTAATATTCTTTCGTTCCTAGAGATCCTTTTATTTCTCTCCGCCTCAGCTGCTCTGTATTCCTGTTCTCTGATTTCTATTGCATTAACAGTGTCTTGCATCTCGTCCAGTCTGCTGGTGAGCCCCTCGATGGCTTGTCTCGTTTCTGCATTATCTTTCCTGACTTCCCTCACTTCCTCCCTTAGCTGTTGCATACTTCTCTGTAGATCCATCAGCATGGTTATGACTTTTATTCTGAATTCTTTTTCAGGAAGATGCTGCATTTCCATCCCTTCAGATTCCTTCTCGGAGGGGCTCTGGATCTTGGTGATCTTTGTTTGTATCATA
Organism: Smutsia gigantea; assembly: GCA_032199065.1. NCBI lineage: Eukaryota > Metazoa > Chordata > Mammalia > Pholidota > Manidae > Smutsia > Smutsia gigantea. Next base: position 85,932 of record JAVSCE010012578.1, on the reverse strand, counting down.
TTCTTCTGTCTTGTCATGTTGACAGGAGTGGTCAGTGGTAGGTGTCACGTATGTCAGCTGGGCTCTTTAAGGTTTAAAAAGAAAAGAAAAGAAAAAAAGCACCACCAAAATAAACAAGCAAGCCAAAAAAAAGAAGGAAGAGAAAGAAAAGAGGGAAAGAAGAAAGAAATGAAAGAAAAGGAAGGTGAAAAAAAAAGGGCACGAAATAAAACAGATGAGCAAAAAAAAAAGCAAGAAATAACACAAACGAGCAAAAAAAAAAGCCCACCTGGAGTGAATTCTCTAAGCATGCTGTAGGTGTCGCTGTTGCTCCACTAATTCGCAGCCTCAGCCGCAACCGCACTGCTTTTTTTGTTTTTGTTGGTCTGGGCGGGGCAGGAGTGAATGGGACGCTATTGTTTTCTGTATAAAGTTCCAGCGTGGTTGCTCCCTTCTCTCTGTCACTAGCGAAGGGGACCGAAGTTCCCCAGGACTTCCAGCCTGCTGGGCTGAGCCCGCTGGGGTGATGGTGTTCCCTCGCTGGGCCCCCCGTCTCTCCGAGACCGCTACAAATGGCGCACGCTTTTCTCTTGTCCCTGGGCTCTGGCTGCACGGTCCCAGCTCCTTCCTGGCTGAAAACCTGCAGCTTCTGCCTCTCCAATGTCTGATGCACCGCGTGATGCGTGTCAGCGCTCCCGGTGCCCCGGCGGAGACCACCAGGGCTGGTTATTTCGCGGACCTGCTCTTCCACTCCCTCACGGCTCTGAATCCTCTCCTCCCGCTGGCACGCTGGGCTGGGTGAGTGTTCGGGTGCCGCCAGGTTGCAGCTCTGTATCTTAACCTGCCTCTCGGGGTGCTGAGTCCTCCCAGGTGTGGCTGCACGCTGTGCACTTTCCTGTGTGCTCCGATTTCTCTTTTAGGAATAGTTGTATTTGCTGTGTTTTCATAGATTTATATAGTTTTGGGAGGAGATTTCTGCTGCCCTGCTCACACCGCCATCTTCCCGGAAGTCTCTTCTTTCTAAAATTTATTTCTAGTTTTATACCTTGGTGATCTGAGAAGTTGGTTGGTAGGATTTCAATATTTTTGAATTTACTGAGGTTCTTTTTGTGGCCTAGTATGTGGTCTATTCTGGAAAATGTTCCATGTGCACTTGAGAAGAATGTGTATCCTGCTGCTTTTGGGTGCAGAGTTCTGTAGATGTCTGTTAGGTCCTCTGTTCTAGTGTATTGCTCAGTGCCTCTGTGTCTTTACTTATTTTCTGTCTGGTTGATCTGTCCTTTGGAGTGAGTGGTGTGTTGAAGTCTCCTAAAATAAATGCATTGCTGTCTATTTCCTCCTTTAATTCTGTCAGTATTTGTTTCACATATGCTGGCGCTCCTGTGTTGGGTGCATATATATTTATAATGGTTATATCTTCTTGTTGGACTGACCCCTTTATCATTATGTAATGTCCTTCTTTATCTCTTGCTACTTTCTTCGTTTTGAAGTCTATTTTGTCTGATACAAGTACTGCAACACCTGCTTTTTTCTCCTTGTTGTTTGCATGAAATATCTTTTTCCATCCCTTCACTTTTAGCCTGTGTATATCTTTGGGTTTGAGGTGAGTCTCTTGTAAGCAGCATATAGGTGGGTCTTGCTTTTTTATCCATTCTGTTACTCTGTGTCTTTTGATTGGTGCATTCCGTTCATTTACATTTAGGGTGAGAACAATAGATATGTACTTATTGCCATTGCAGGCTTTAGATTGTGGTTACCAAAAGTTCATGCGTAGCTTCTTTCCTATGTAACAATCTAACTTAACTCTCTTATTAAGCTATTATAAACACAGTCTGATGTTTCTTTATTTCTCTCCCTCCTTATTCTTCCTTCTGCATTCTTTATATGTTAGGTGTTTTCTTCTGTACTCTTCTGTGTTTCCTTTGACTGCTTTTATTGATAGTTGATTTTATTTTTTGCCTTTAGTTAGTACTTCGTTGGTCTGCTCTCTTTGCTGTGATTTTATCAATGTTTTATAGTTTTCAGCATATAAATTATTTACTTCTGTGGTTAAATTTATTACTAAGTATTTTATCATTTCTCATGCTATTGTAAATAGGGTTGTTTTATTTTCTCTTTCTGATAGTTCATAGTTAGTGTATAGAAACATAACTGATTTTTGTATATTGGTTTTGTATCTGAAACTACTGAATGTGTTAATCAACTCTAACAGGTTTTTGGTGGAGTCTTTAGGGTTTTCTATACTTATGATCATGCCACCTGCAAGCAGACAATTTTACTTCCTTCCTGAGTTGTATGTTTTTTTTTTCTTGACTAATTGCTCTGTCTAGGACATCCAGAACTATATGGAATACAAGTGGCAAGAATAGGCATCCTTGTCTTGTTTATAGTCTTAGAGGAAAAGCTTTTAGCTTTTCACTATTGAGTATAGAGTTATTTGTTGTCTTGTCATATATGGCCTAAATTAGGTTAAGGTACATTCCTTGTATACTTGTTGAGAGTTTCTATTATGAATGGGAGTTGAATTTTGTCAAATATTTTCTCTTTAGCTATTGAGATGAGTATATGGTCTTTGTCCTTCATTCTGTTAATGTGGTTGATTGATGTATGTTGAACCATCCTTGCATCCCATGGATAAATCCTACTTGATAATGGTGTGATCCTCTTAATGTGCTATTGAATTCAATGTGCTAGTATTTTGTTGTGGACTTTTGCATCCATGTCCATCAAGGATATTGGCCTGTAATTTTCTCTCCTTGTAGTGTCCTTCTCTGGCTTTAGTACCAGGGTAATGTTGACCCCCGTAAGTGGAGTTTTGGAATATTGTCTCCTCTTCGATTTTTTGGAAGAGTTTGAGAAGGATTGATATTCTTTAAATATTTGTTAAAATTCATCAGTGAAGCCATCTTATCCTGGTGTTTTCTTTGTGCAGAGTTTGTTATTACTGATTCTATTTCTTTATTAGTAATTGGTCTAATCAAATTACCTTATTTCTTCATGATTTAGTCTTGGTGGGTTGTATGGTTAAGAATTTTTACATTTCTTCCAGGTTATCTAATTTATTGCTATATAATTGTTCAAAGTAGTCTCTTATTATGCCTATTATTTCTGTAATATCACTTGTAATGTCTCCTTTCATTGCTGATTTTATTTGAGTCTTCTTTTTTTCTTAGTCTTGCTAAAGGTTTATCAATTTTATCTTTGCAAAAATCCAGCTCTTAATTTTACTGAGCTTTTCTGTTGTATTTCTAACTTTTATTTTATTTATTTCTGTCTTGAACTTAATTTCTTTCCTTATGGAGGGCCAGAAGCAGTATCACCCCGGAAGTAATGTCACCCTGAAAGTGACATTACTGGATCCAGGCACCAAGAAGTGATGTCACCGGAAGTGATGTCACCAGAAGAGGAAATGACACCAGATATGAGATCAGCCCAGAGGTGATATAATTGTGAGCCTGTCTATATAAGCTGTGCTCAGAAATAAAATTGTGTCACTTGTCCACTACCAGCAGTCAGAGGACCTCCTGATCCCAGTTTTGGTTTCCATGTCTTTCTTATATCTTTCTCTGTATTTCCCTTAATCTCCTCATCCACTCCTCTCAGGTTCAGCTGGTTTGTGGAGCTGGTCTCTGCACTTCCTTCTAACTTTGGGTGCATTTTGTTCTTTTGGTTCCTTGAAGAGTAAAATTAGGTGTTTATTTGCTTTCTCTGTTCTTAATGCAGGTGTTTATTGCTATAAAATTCCCTCTTAGAAATGCTTTTGCTGCATCCCATAAATTACCATTTCATTTTTTTCAAGATATTTTTTGATTTCCCTTTTGATTTATTCTTTGACCCATTGGTTTTTCAGGAGCATTTTGTTTAATATCCACATATTGGAGAATTTTCCAGTCTTCCTCTTGGTACTTATTGCTACTTTCATATCACAGTAGTCAGAAAAGATGCTTGGTATGATTTCAATATTAAGTTTGTTAACACTTGTTTTGTGACCTATCCTGGGGAATATTCTTGAGAATAATATGTATTCTGCTATTGGGTAGAATGTTCTTTATATGCCTTTTATGCCCATGTAGTCTAACTGTAGTTTAAGTCTACTATTTCCTTATTGATTTTCTATCTGGACATCTATCAATTGTTGAAAGTGGGATATTGAAGTCCCCCACTATTCTTGTAATCATATCTATTTCTCACATCAGATTTGTTAATATTTGCTTTATATATTTAGGTGCTCAGAACAATTTAGAATTGTTATATCTTCTTGATGAGTTGACCCTTTATCAATATATATGAACTTTGTCTTTTGTTGAAGTTTTTTACTTAAAGTCTATTTTGTCTGATATATGTATAGTTATCGAGTTCTCCTTTGGTTTCTATTAGCCTGGAATATCTTTTTGCCACCCATTAGCATTCGATCTTTGTGTACCCTTAAAACTGCATCTTTTTAGGTGGCATATAGTCGGGTCTTATTTTTTTGTTATCCATTCAGTCTGTTTCCTTTGATTGGAGAATTCAGTGCATTTACATATAAAATAATTGTTAATACACATGGACCTACTATTGCTGTTTTGTTCATTGTTTTCTAGCAGTTTTGTAGTTCCTTTGCTCCTTTCTTTCTCCCTTGCTCTCTTCCTTCATGATTTGATGATTTCTTGTAGTGGTATGCTTTGATTCCTTTCTTCATATATTATGTGTACCTACTATAGGTTTTGTGTTATCTACTATAGCTTTGTGGCTACTTTGAGGCTTACATAAAACATATAACAGTCTAAAGTGACAACTTCAAATGCATACAGAAACTCTGTATTTTTACACTCTCCACATTTTATGTTTTTGATGTCACTATTTGTCTCAAAATTATGTATCCGTTAACATATTCTTGTAGTTATTTTAATACTTTTTCTTCTAACCTTTTTAGTAGAGTTATTAATGATTTATATGCCACCATTACAAAATTAGATTCTGAATTTAACTATATATTTATGTTTATCAGTGAGTTTTATACTTTCAAATGTTTCTAATTCACATCCTTTCAATTCAGCTTAAAGAATTCCCCTTAACATTTCTTGTAAGGCCAATCTAGTGGTGATGAACTCCTTCGGATTTTGTGCGCCTGGGAAATATTTATCTCTTTTTCAATCCTGACAGATAAATCTGCTAGGTAGAGTATTCTGGGTTGGCAGCTTCTTTCTGCACTTTGAATATGTCATACTACTTCCTTCTGGCCTGTAAGGTTTCTGCTGAAAATCTGATGATAGTCTTATGAGGGTTTTCTTATATATAACAAGTCACTTCTCTTGCTGCTTTTAAGATTCTTTATCTAACTTTTACAACTTAATTACAATATGTCTTGATTTAAGTCTCTTTGGACTTATCTGATAATTTATGGACTTTTGGGGTGTCTGTTTCCTCAGGTTTTCAGCCACTATTTCTTTAAGTACATTTTCTGTTCCATTCTCTCTCTCTCTCCTCCTTCTGGGTCCCCTATAATGTGAATGGTGATCTGCTTGATGTTGTCTCATAAACCCCTTAAGCTATTTTCACTCTTTTTCATTCTTTTTTCTTACTGATGCTCTGATTGGATGATTTACACTGCTGTCTTCAAGTTCATTGATCCTTTATTTCACTTGATCTAATTTAGTGATGAGACCTCTATTAAATTTTTCACTTTGGTTATTATATTCTTCAGCACTATGATTTCTGTTTGGTACTTTTAAAATATTTTTTTCTCTGTTGAAATTCTCACTTTATTCATGCATTGCTCTCCCAACCTAAGTGAGAATCTTTATAACTGCTATTTTGAAATCTTGGTCAGGTCACAAATCTTTATCACTTATCTCCATTTCATTAAGAAAAGTTTCTGGATATATGCCTTGTTCTTTTGTTAAATATTCCCATGTTTCTTCATTTTCCTTGACTTTTTCTTGGTATTTGTACATTAGATAAAACATGTAGGAGATGAACAATTTTACTTAGTTCCTGTTTGCCTTTCAAATTTTGGTGATTGTCCAAGCCACCATCCTTGTTCATAGCAGCTTCTAGTAGGTCAGGGTATGCCCCAAACCTGTCAGTGGCTCAAAGGTGTAGAAAATACTTTAATGCCCAGTCAGGCTCTCCAAGAATTACTAATTGCCTGCACCTTCAGCTCCCTGATATAGGTTAATTGGAAACCTGAACTTTAGGCAGCAGTAGGGAAAGTCAAGACAAGATGCATGCTTTCTAGTACCAGAGAAATCAGGAGCTGGGTGTTTTTGCTTACTCTATGTTGACTCAGAGGTTAAGTCACTGGCAGTGATTGGGTACCAACATAGCATCACCTTTTTTTTGTGGTCTGGGGGACTGGTGAATGCTGAGCCCCGTCAGTTCCCAGAGCTAGTGATTTGTGAACCAGTCCCTCAGGGTGGCAGCCATATCAGTTGGGCTACTAGATGTGTGAACAAAGTCCTTCCAGGGAGAAGCTGGAGACTTGGTTATACTGTTGTAGTGAGCCAGGGTGGCCTCCTATCTGGCCACCTTGGTGATGTCCTCTATATGTCATTCTTAAGGGACAAAAATCTCTTCTTTGGGACCATCCAGTGCTTATTCTCATCTGAGCACCTCCGTCCAAGTCTTGCCAAACACCACAAATATTTGATTTTAAATTGGCATTGAGAAGAAACACCTAGAATCAAATCTAGCCACACAGCCCCAAATCACCCCAAGAGGTAAGAAAATCTAAAATATACAAGTTTGGCAAGCATCTTTGTGTCCCTAATAACCAAAAAGTACTTTTACCTTCATCTTGTGCTCTTTACATAAAGATTAAAGAAAAAGGTTTAATAGGTAATCCACTGTACCTTCAAGCAGAAAATAGGTAACAATGCTTTTGTTAAATGGCCAACTACAGCACCATCTCTAAGCATCTTGCATGATGCTTAGAGACCCAAGCTTAGAGACTTTGCCCCTACAAATCCCCATAGCAAATAAAATCCTTATTCTTGATGATGAATATCTAACTCCTTTTTCACCTCTGTCCAGCTCCTATTAATCTAATACCCTCTGAAAGACCTCAGACCCAATCAAAATACAAGTCCTAAGAAAATTAATATGTCTTTGGAGGGGGGAGGGTGAATCTTGAAATTGCTTTAATGAGGGAGCAATTTTCAAGTACTGGGCCAGAAAACATTTCTTGTATATATCCTAAAGAATGCAAATAATTAGGCCTGTGTAGAGAATGATAAATTACGCAAGAATAGGCAAAGAGCCTCACAAAGAATGTACTCATAAAGCAGTGTGGAGAGTGTTGTTGGGTGCTTTAAAATCAGTTTGAAAAGTTCTATAAATATGGTGGAAAGGAAAAGAAGACAGGTCTTGAGCAACGGCATCAGTCTGAACTGCACTAAACCCAGCCTGAAAAAAATCCCCGAAGTTCAACTAAAAGTGCACTGAAGCACTTCAACAATCAAAATAGGAGCATAACTATGAGATCTTTCCTTTTGGGTGCATTTAACTCAAAACTATTAATCGTGCTTTCTTGGATAATGTTGAGAAACAGCTCTGTCTTGGATGTACTTGTGTGAGTCTGAATTTTAAGTCAGATAATTTTTTCTTGACATTCATTTTAGATGGATTATATAAGCATACCTGTGTGAAACTATTTCTCACTTCAATCCTGCTGGAAATTAGTATCCCACAAGATTAACTGAATGGGTGTTGCAAAGCAAAACAAAGCATAAAAACAAAAGCTGATTCCATGGTTGAATAAATTGTAAAACATTTTCACATGTTCTTTCACTGCAGGTTCATGTGAAATATTTAATGTCTACTATAGACAATGACTTCCTAAAGGGGATGAATTTCAATCTGCAATTTTCTTCAAACTTATTTGATGACTGATTTCCCCCTCCATAAGTCCTTGATTTTATGCTAAAGATATATCCATATATGTAGAAATGCTTCCATTCCACAGAAAATGATTCGAAAATGCTGATATCTAAGATGGCTGATGACTGACAAGGAGTCAGGAATCTTTATATTTTGTGCTGTTTGGAATTTTTGGTAGAAGAAATGTTTCCCCTCCTGAGATAACGAAGAGGCTGAATGGATAACATGTTTTCCTAGCACAGATGGCCAATTTGAGGTGCTTTGGCAAGCAACTTTGTGTCCCTAATAACCAAAAAGTACTTTTACCTTCATCTTGTAAAGCATCACACAGCATGAGATTGATAAAAAGTTCAAAAATAAAGTCTCTTATCCTTTTTAAATTAGATTCAGAAAAACCTGAAGATGCTTTGTAATTACTGCCATAATGTTTCAGAGTGTATTAGATTAATAGGAGCTGGGCAGAGGTAGAAAAGGAGTTAGATGTTCATCATCAAGAATAAGGATTCTATTTGCTATGAGGATTTGTAGAGGCAGCACTTAGTCATTGGGTTTGGTAAGTATATTTGTTCTGAAGTCAGAATTATATTTGTTGAATTTTAAACTTAGTCAGGGAAGTACATTTTCCTGAAGATAAGAATATACATTAGCTAATGTGGGCTGTAATTATAAAAATTGCCCTTAGCATATGGAATGTGACAGTAGAAATAATAACTATGATACATTGTTTTTCTTTGGTTAAGTTTGCTTTCAGACCTGTTGGGTTTAGCAAGGGAGAGAAAGAGATGAAGGTCAAGACCTGGTTATTTTTGCAGATGACTACAAGACACACATACACACACGCACAAAGAAGGTTCATTAAGCTTTGAGCTATATTCTATTCAGCAGGATGCTTTGCTATTAGAAATAATTCTACTTTCATGTTAACTTTGCTTCTTCAGTGAGCATGTTAATCATTTTTTAAAGTTTACCTTTAGAAACATCATAAATATATTAAACAGCAGTTCTCTAATTGAAAGTACTAATTTAATTCAAGTACTTGTGTGGAAACCTACTGTTTGTAAAGCTTCAGTGAATACGTGAATAAATAAAATAACATTTCTAGGGAAAATGGAAGTTCCTATGGGCAGGATCCTCATCTGACCCTAAACTACTTGATGATGTATTGACCTACTGTGTAATTGTAAATGGCCTACTGTGTACAGTGCTTACACACCCATTGGCAATGAGCCATTATTGTCAGGGTTACTGAATAAAGAGCTCGCCCAGTTCTCTTCCCAGAGGTAGAGATGGAGATGGCTTGCAAACACCTCAGAGGCAGACGTGATTCCAGGGCTTGACCTGTCACAGTGAGAATAAAGCGTAGTAAAAGCCCTTAATAACATACCAGTGAAAGATAGGAAGAATTTCCTTTAGAGCCATTAGTATCAGAGAGCCCTTATGGAGAGAGAAGAGCCCCTATATCCAAAAATGCATGGCACCCAGATGACTCCCTGAAATGGAGATCTAAGACTGAGACAATATGAATGGAAGAGTCATACCATATTTCACTGGTATATGTCACTGGCCCCTGTGAGCACTGGAGTTCTTCACTCAGGGAATAGTAAAGAGGGTGTAGATATGTGCCCCAGTTGGCCAGTGTATGTGTCTGTGCCATGCCACTCTATGGTTTTGGGTCTAGTCTCATACCCCGTGATGGGATAGGTGGTTATTACTTTTATCAGGACCATTCTGGTTATGGGCTCCATAGCCAGCAAGGTGTGGTACACGGCATACAACATGAGGGGAAAAGCAGCTAATGGGCAGAGTTGCAGGCAGTGTGGCTTTTGATCAGCCAGGAGCCCTCCCCAATAGTTGTCTGCACTCACAGCTGGGCTGTCTATCAAGGCTTGACTCTGTGGCTACTGACACAGTACTATGCCAACTTGTTGGTTGGTGACTGACCCCTTTGGGGGCAAGAACTATGGTAAGACTAAAACAGGTACAGTATACCATGTGACAGTCCATTTGCCACTGGCATCCTCAGGAAACAATGAAGCAGATGAGTTGGCCCAAGTACCTCAGCTAGGAGGAAAGCCTACCTCTGATGTGGCCCAATGCTTACATTGCTTGTTGCATGCAGGGCAGAAGACAATGTGGGCTGTAGCCCATTAGTGGCGCCTGCCTTTAACCTTTGAAGAAGTCAGCAGAACCTGAAACGGGTTCATTGTGTGTTCTTAAAAGGACTTACCCTGAGTCCCACAGCAACCTGGGGCAACAGCTAAGGGACTGATGCCCCTTGTCAGGTGGCAGACAGATTATGTTGGGCCTCTGCCAGTGTCAGAAGATTATTGATATGTCATGACTTGTGTGGACACAGCTACTGAACTTCTGATTGCTTTTCTTGTATGTTGCAAAGATCAGCAAATGACCAAAAGAGGCCTAGAGCATCTCTTTGCAGCCTATGGCTGACCACAGGTAAATGAGAGTGATCAAGGCACCCACTTCACTGGACATGCATTACAATAATGGATGCAATAATTAGGGATAAAGTGAAAGTTTCATGTAGTAGGGCAGACATGATAGCTACAGTGATTTGTTAAAATCTGGTCTGAAGTCAGACACCAGTAATCTTTGGGGCTAACTTACAGACAGTGCTATGGCCTTTGAATGAGAAGCCCCAGAAGGGGGCATTAAGCCCCATGGACATGCTAACACACATTGCTGCCTCCCCTATACTGTTGCAAATACAAACCAGGGAGGAATTGTTGAATCCAGGGTTTGGCCACCAGAATAACATCCTGCTGCCAGCACCAACTACAGTAAACCCCAGAGACTCTGTTCAGCAGACGTGACCTTTGACATTTGGACACATGGACTAGCGATGCTGGCACCATGGGGACAAGGCCTGGAGGCTGGCCTCCTGTGTGATCCCTGAAGATCACTGTAGGGTACCCTACATGGCCAGAAGGTAAGGGCATCTTACCATATATAGACCCGTCAGTAACCCCCATGGGGAGAGGGGTAAAGGTGTGGTATAGTAGACCCATGTGGGTCCCCCTTCCTGCCACAGTTCTATCACAGGAGCACTCTCTTGCATGCATCCTATCTGATGGACAAGATTCACCTATGTTGGTGTCTTTAAAACATGTGTTTTATAGCCCTTAAGGTTAATCTCCTCTAAGGTCTTTGTGGATTGGGCACACACTCTAGCAAAAACTCCTGTTTGCTAGGTGTGCATGGAGCTCCCTATTAGTACCATTACTGGCCTCCCATGGAAAGTGCAAATTGTGAACTGGGACAGGTTTGAATACAGCTAGAATGACCACTTGGTGGCAATTGATTTCCTCAGGCTTGAGGATTACTATAATTTTTGTTATTTTCTCTATGTTGCTATGCTGTTGCTGCTGTGGAATCTGGCTATAATGCTCCAGCTTTCTTGCACAGGGACCATCGTGGAAGATTCAGGGCACATAGATTGTGAGGCAAGAATCCTGGAGGGGTGGAGTTTAGGGAAAATGGAAGTTCCTATGGCCAGGATCCTCACCTGACCCTAAACTACTTGGTGATGTAATTGGCCTACTGCTAGGCCACTCCTTACACACCTGCTGGTGATGAGCCATAATTGTCAATGTTACCATGTAAAGAGCTCTGCCCAGGGCTCTGCTTGGAGGCAGAGATGAAGACAGATTGCAAATGCCCCAGAGGCAGTGGCTCCATCACTCCACCTGCCACCATGAGAATAAAGCTTGGCATAAACCCGTTTACCCCTAACATTCCCTTGTTGCTATTCAGTCTCATTGACTCCAGAGTGAACTTGCCCTGGGGGGCAATCCCCCTCAGGCAAGAAAGTCTTTAATCTCAAGGACTTTATGATTGTTTTGGGAGAATTGATAAGAAAAGTACAAAACAACAGCAAACAGGTTACAGCAGTTCCTGTTACAGAGGGCTGACAGGAAGGGGTAAGTCCCCAGCCCATCAAGGGATGAGGAAAGGCTTTACATGGAAAGTGCATTTGACGTGGGGTTTGAAGGCTGAAGTCCAATTTTGAAAGGTGTGGTTAGTAGTCAGGAAATAGACAAAAAACAATTGAAGAGAGCTGGAAAATTGGGGGAGTATTTGAGGAAAAGCAAGTCATTTAGTTTAGCAGGAGTTAGAGTAAGTGTAACTGAGTAAAGGGAAACAGAGTTAGAAAAGCAACTTGTGAAGCCCTGTATTCGTCAGTGCAGGCACGGTGGCACTGCAGTGACAAAGGCCTCTCCAAATTCAGGACTGCACCAGGCTTGTTTCTCCCTTGCCTCATGTTCCATCTGTGGGCTGCCCACAGCTCTGCCCCTGGCATCTTTGCTCTGGGCCCAGGCTGAAGAAGCTTCCCTGCCTGATATCACCAGTCTGGCTGAGCGAAGGGCTCTCCTGGTGTCTGCTTGACAGCACATGTGCTGTTCCTGCTCACATTTCACTGGCCAAAGGTCACGTGGCCAAACCTGCCACCCACGGGGGAGGGTATAAAATCCTCTCGCAGGAAGGGGCAGCAGATGTTTCCAAGGCCTTTTACCAAAAGCCTTGGAAACCAGCATGAGTCTTTTGCACTTACCTCTTTAGATGTTTAGAAGGCTTGGCAAGTTTCTGGACAAGAGCATACGGTTTGGCAAAAATCAGGCTGGCTGTTATATTGGTGTGTGTGTGTGTGTGTACATGCATATAGAAACTCTCTAGGGTACTTGTTATAAATGTAGGTTCCAGGGTTCCAGAAGGTCTGTATTTTTATTTTATAATTTATTTTGGGATCATTAACCTACAAGTACATGTGCAATATTATGGTTATTAAACTACCCACTTCATCAGGTCCTCCACACCAACCCCATGACAGTCACTGTCCATAAGCATAGTGAGATGCTATAGAATCACTAGTTGTCTTCTCTGAGTTGTACTGCCCTCCCCGCACCCCCCAACATTACGTCTACTAATCGTAATGCCCCTTTTCCCCCTTGTACCTCCCTTCCCGCCCATCCTCCGCAGTCCCTTTCCCTTTCATAACTATTAGTCCATTCGTGGGTTCTGTGAGTCTCCTGCTGTTGTTTTCTTTCAGTTTTTTTCTGTGCTCTTATGCTCCACATATGAGTGAAATCTTTTGATACTTGTCTATTTCGGCTTGGCTTATGTCATTGAGCATAATACCCTCTAGCTCCACCCATGTTGTTGCAAATGGTAGGATTTGTTTTCTTCTTATGGCTGAATAATATTCCATTGTGTATATGTACCACCTCTTCTTTATCCATTCATCTACTGATGGACACTTAGGTTGCATCCATTTCTTGGCTATTGTAAGTAGTGCTGCAATAAACATAGGGGTGCATCTGCCTTTTTCAAACTGGGCTGCTGCATTTTTAGGGTAAATTCCTAGGAGTGGAATTCCTGGGTCAAATGGTATTTCTATTTTGAGTTTTTTGAGGAACCTCCATACTGCTTTCCACAATGGTTGAACTAATTTGCAGTCCCACCAGCAGTGTAGGAGGGTTCCCTTTTCTCCACATCCTCGCCAACATTTGTTGTTGTTTGTGTTTTGGATGTTGGCCATCCTCACTGGTGTGAGGTGATATCTCATTGTGGTTTTAATCTGCATTTCTCTGATGATTAGCGATGTGGAGCATCTTTTCATGTGCCTGTTGGCCATCTGAATTTCTTCTTTGGAGAAGTGTCTATTCATGTCCTCTGCCCATTTCTTAATTGGATTATTTGCTTTTTGTTTGTTGAGGTGCGTGAGTTCTTTATATATTTTGGATGTCAACCCCTTATCAGATATGTCATTTATGAATATTGTCTCACATACTGTAGGATGTCTTTTTGTTCTACTGATGGTGTACTTTGCTGTACAGAAGCTTTCCAGCTTGAAATAGTCCCACTTGTTCATTTTTGCTTTTGTTTCCCTTGCCCAGGGAGATATGTTCATGAAGAACTTGCTCATGTTTATGTCCAAGAGATTTTTGCTAATGTTTTTTCCTAAGAGTTTTATGGTTTCATGACTTACATTCAGGTCTTTGATCCATTTTGAGTTTACTTTTGTGTATGGGATAAGACAGTAGTCCAGTTTCATTCTCTTACATGTAGCTGTCCAGTTTTCCTAACACCAGCTGCTAAAGAGGCCATCATCTCTCCAATGTATATCCAAGACTCCTTTATCAAATATTAATTGACTGTATATGTTTGGGTTAATGTTTGGATTTTCTATTCTATTCCACTGGTCTATGGGTCTGTTTTTGTGCCAATACCAAATTGCTTGATTACTGTGGCTTTGTAGTAGAGCTTGAAGTCAGCAAGTGTAATTCCCCCTGTTTTATTCCTCTGTGTCAGGATTGCTTTGGCTATTCGGGGTCTTTTGTGGTTCCATATGAATTTTAGAATTATTTGTTCCAGTTCATTGAAGAAAGCTGTTGGTAGTTTGATAGGGATTGCATTGAATCTGTAGATTGCTTTTGGTAGTATAGCCATTTTGACAATAATTATTCTTCCTAGCCAACAGCATGGGATGAATTTCCATTTGTTAGTGTCCTCTTTAATTTCTCTTAGGAGTGTCTTGTAGTTTTCAGAGTACAGGTCTTTCACTTCCTTGGTTAGGTTTATTCCTAGGTATTTTATTCTTTTTGATGCAATTGTGAATGGAACTGTTTTTCTGATTTCTCTTTCTGTTAGTTCATTGTTAATGTATAGGAAAGCAACCGATTTCTGTGTGTTAATTTTGTATCCTGCAGCTTTGCTGAATTCAGATATTAGTTCTAGTAGTTTTGGAGTGGAGTCTTTAGGGCTTTTTGTGTACAGTATCATATCATCTGCAAATAGTGACAATTTGACTTCTTCTTTACCAATCTGGATGCCTTGTATGTCTTTGTTTTGTCTGATTGCTGTGGCTAGGACCTCCAGTACTATGTTGAATAACAGTGGAGAGAGTGGGCATCCCTGTCTTGTTCCCGATCTTAGATGAAAAGCTTTCAGCTTCTCGCCGTTAAGTATGATGTTGGCTGTGCGTTTGTCATATATGGCCTTTATGATGTTGAGGTACTTGCCGTCTATACCCATTTTGTTGAGAGTTTTTATCATGAATGGATGTTGAATTTTGTCAAATGCTTTTTCAGCATCTATGGAGATGATCATGTGGTTTTTGTTCTTCTTTTTGTTGATGTGGTGGATGATGTTGATGGATTTTCGAATGTTGTACCATCCTTGCATCCCTGGGATGAATCCCACTTGATCATGGTGTATGATACTCTTGATGTATTTTTGAATTCGGTTTGCTAATATTTGGTTGAGTATTTTTGCATCTACGTTCATCAGGGATATTGGTCTGTAATTTTCTTTTTTGGTGAGGTCTTTGCCCGGTTTTGGTATTAGAGTGATGCTGGCTTCATAGAATTAGTTTGGAAGTATTCCCTTCTTTTCTATTTTTTGTAAAACTTAAAGGAGAATGGGTATTATTTCTTCTCTATATGTCTGGTAGAATTCAGAGGTGATCCATCTGGCCCAGGGGTTTTGTTCTTGAGTAGTTTTTTGATTACTGATTCAATTTTGTTGCTGGTGATTGGTCTGTTTACTTTCTCTGCTTCTTGCTTGGTCAGTCTTGGAAGGTTGTATTTTTCGAACAAGTTGTCCATTTATTCTAGGTTTTCCAGCTTGTTAGCATATAGATTCTCATAGTATTCTCTTATGATTCTTTGTATTTCTGTGGTGTCCGTCGTGATTTTTCCTTTCTCATTTCTGATTCTGTTTATGTGTGTAGATTCTCTTTTTCTCTTAATAAGTCTGACTAGGGGTTTATCTATTTTATTTTTTTTCAAAGAACCAGCTCTTGGTTTCGTTGATTTTTTTTCTACTGTTCTATTCTTCTCAACTTTGTTTATATCTTCTCTGATCTTTATTATGTCCCTCCTTCTGGTGACTTTAGGCCTCATTTTTTTCCAATTTCAGTGATTGTGTCTTTAGACTATTCATTTGGGAATGTTCTTCCTTCTTTAAATAGGCCTGGATTGCAATATACTTTCCTCTTAGAACTGCCTTTGCTGCGTCCCACAGAAGTTGTGGCTTTGTGTTATTGTTGTCATTAGTCTCCATATATTCTTTGATCTCTGTTTTAATTTGGTCGTTGACCCATCGATTATTTAGGTGAATGTTGTTATTTCTAGTTTTATACCTTTGTGATCTGAGAAGTTGATTGGTAGAATTTCAATCTTTTTGAATTTACTGTGGTTCTTTTTGTGGTAGTATATGGTCTATTCTGGAAAATGTTCCATGTGCACTTGAGAAGAGTGTGTATCCTGTTGCTTTTTGGTGTAGAGTTCTGTAGATGTCTGTTAGGTCTATCTGTTCTAGTGTGTTGTTCAGTGCCTCTGCGTCTTTACTTATTTTCTGTCTGGTTGATCTGTCCTTTGGAGTGAGTGATGTGTTGAAGTCTCCTAAAATGACTACATTGCTTTCTATTTCCTCCTTTAATTCTGTTAGTGTTTGTTTCACATATGCTGGCGCTCCTGTGTTGTGTGCATATATATTTTAAATGGTTACATCCTCTTGTTGGACTGACCCCTTTATCATTATGTAATGTCCTTCTTTATCTCTTGATACTTTCTTTGTTTTGAAGTCTATTTTGTCTGATACAAGTAGTGCTCTAACAGTCTAACTCAACTTAGTTGTTAAGTTATTGTAAACACAGTCTGATGATTCTTTATTTCTCTCCCTTCTTATTCTTCCGCCTCAATTCTTTATATACTAGGTGTTTTATTCTTTGAATTTAGTTGGTATTTGGATGGTCTGCATTCTTTGCTATGATTTTTTTTTCTCTGGTGACATCTTTTTAGCCTTAGGTGTGCCTCCCTCTAGAGCAGTCCGTTTAAGATGTCCTGTAGTGGTGGTGTATGAGAGGTAAACTCTCTCAACTTTCATTTGTCTGGAAATTGTTTAATCCCTCCATCATATTTAAATGATAATCGTGCTGGATACAGTATTCTTGGTTCAAGGCCCTTCTGTTTCATTATGTTAAATATATCATGCCATTCTCTTCTGGCCTGTAGGGTTTCTGTTGAGAAGTCTGATGATAGTCCAATGGGTTTTCCTTTGTAGGTGATCTTTTTTCTCTCTCTAGCTGCTTTTAATACTCTGTCCTTATCTTTATCTTTGCCATCTTAATTATTATGTGTCTTGATGTTGTCTTCCTTGGGTCCCTTGTGTTGGGAGATCTGTGGACTTCCATGGTCTGAGAGAGTAGTTCCTTCCCCAGCTTGGGGAAGTTTTCAGCAATTATTTCTTTAAAGACACTTTCTATCCCTTTTTCTCTCTTCTTCTTCTTCTGGTACTCCTATAATGTGAATATTTTTCCGTTTGGATTGGTCACACAGTTCTCTTAATATTCTTTCCTTCCTCGAGATCGTTTTATCTCTCTCTCCCTCAGCTTCTCTGTATTCCTGTTCTCTGATTTCTATTCCATTAACAGTCTCTTGCATCTTATCCAGTCTGCTGCTAAGCCCTTCGGTCGCTGTCTCATTTCTGCATTGTCTTTCCTCACTTCCCTCACTTCCTCCCTTATCTCTTGCATATTTCTCTGTAGATCTATCAGTATGGTTATGACTTTTTTTCTGAATTATTTTTCAGGAAGATTGTGCATGTCCATCCCATCAGTCTCCCTCTCTGGGTTGTCTTTTCTAAGCTTTGTTTGTACCATATTCCTCTGTCTTTTTATGGTGATAGAAGTCGTCACTGGTAGGTACCACATGTGTCAGCTTGACTCCTTAAGATTTAAAAAAAAGCAAACAAAAAACAAAAAACACCCACCGAGAGTAGATTCTATGAGGGTGCTGTAGGTGGCGCTGCTGCCCCACTGTTCTGTTCCACCGGGCCCTCTGTGGCACTGGCTGGGGGAGTGGGGATGAGTGGGAGGCTGCTGATCTCTTTGGGAAGCCTCGGTGTGGCTCCTTTGCTCAGCTGCTAGCCAAGGTGTCTGAAATTCCACAGGACTCCCAACCTGCTGGGCTGAGTGCGCTGGGACGATTTTGTTCCACTTTTGCGCCCTTGTCCCTTTAAGACTTTTAAAAAAAGCGCACGCTTTTCTTTTGTCCCGGGGAGCCGGCTTAGTGCACCTGCCGTCTTGGATCCTGCACCTCTGTCTCTCCAATCTCCGCTACACCGTGTGATGTGTGTCAGTGCTCCCGGCACAGATCACCAGGGCTGGTTATTTCACAGGCCTGTACTTCCACTCCCTCCCCTCCCTGAATCCTCTCCTCCCGCCGGTGTGCTGGGGTGCGGGAGTCGCTGAGGTCCCACTGGGTCGCAGCCCTGTATCCTACCCGCTTCGTGAGGCGCTGAGTACCCCAGGTGCAGCTCTAGCCTGTCTGTTGTACTGTATCTTCTGGTCTCTCTTTTAGGAATAGTTGTATTTGTTGTATTCTCATAAATATATGTGGTTTTGGGAGGAGATTTCCCCTGCCCTGCTCACGCCGCCAACTTCCCAGAAGTCTTCAGAATGTCTGTTTTTAAGCAAGCAGCCAGGTGAATAGTATGTTGCTGATCCACAGACCTCATTTGAAGATTAATTCCTGGAGCAAGGAATGGGCAAGTAGTGAGCAAGCACAGGTGAGATGGGACAGAGAGTGAGGGAATAACAGGTTGTCTGTGGGTGTTAGGCTGAGGTGCACTGTGGGAGCGTAGTCAGTGGCCATGCAGAGGCAGACAGACTGACCAAGGAGAACAGGTAAAACCAGGATTCCTGACAGGAAGAAGGATGTGACATAAACAGCCAGAGAGCAGAGCACCCCAGAGGAGCAAATCTCCTTAGATCAGACATCAAGGAATCTTGATCTTCAGTGAGAAAGAAGTAGGAGGCAAGTCTAACTGATACAAGAGGAGTTGAGCGCTTAGGAGAGCAGAGATAATGATCAACCAGTCTCAGGAAATGCAGTGCTTTTAGAGGTGGTACTGTGAAGTGTTGACCGAACACACAACTTAAATTTGTTTTTGCATGCGGCCGGCAGGGGGCGTTGTGGTAGCACATTTGCAGGTAATTGGGCTCACCTTCCCAGACCCATTGATGCCTGCTCTTGTTGAACGGGGTTACCAACCCAACCTACAGAGCAGTATTTGGGGAACTTCATTTATTACTTTTATAGCTCTGAACCTTCGCAGAAGAAACTTTTAAGGATTCTTTTTAATTATTAAAGCATGTAGGGTTTTTTTGAACTGCCAATTCTTGTAATCAAAAAGAAATTAATTTCATGGAGTTTAAGGGAATTATTACCCATTTATTGCACTTGAGGGGTCAAGTGATGATTAGAAGAGAGAGGAGAAAGGACTTAGGAAAGAGAAATGTGCATCTGTAGCCTGACTCGCAGATGGGGCATCTCTGGGTCACATAATATGGGCCTAGGGCTTTTGGCTACATGTTGTCGGCCGATGGTCTTCCAGAGAGACTGTGACAGTTTACTCTGGCACTAATAATGCATGAGTGTCTTCTTTTTCTCCTCTCCTCTGCCCACTCCCTCCTTCCTTCCCCTCCTCTCTTCTCTCCTTCCTTCCTTCCTTTCTTGTATAAGCATAAAGCAATTTTATTTATTCCTTTGAACAAACCCACTTGGTGGATGGGTTCCATCTTTCTGGAAAACAATCTCTTGGTAGACCTAGAATCTTTTCACTCACATGTGATAGTAACAGTCTTCTGGTTAACCCTGGTCTCTCACACACACACACAAAGTAGTTTCAATTTCATTACAGGAATTAAAAAATCCACTTTTGTGATAATTAAAACTCTAAACTTTTTCTCCAGTAGTCTGGGCCTGCAATAAGAAAGGTGACTAAATGGCTTTTCTGTTTTCCTGCTTTGAGATTTTCTTTCCCAGGCCCTGTGTTGGACTTTCTCAGGCAAGGTGGGAGCAGGGAAGAATTTTTTTTAATGGACACATAATTTTATAACAGTGTGATAGAGGTAATAATACTGTGTGCAGTTGTTTTTTTCTAATTTTTTAAAAAGTGAAGTATAGTCGACATACAATACAATATTAATTTCAGGTGTATAACAGTGTGAGTCACCACTTTATATACATTACTGAATGCTCACAAGGGTAAGTCTAGTCACCATCTGTCACCATATTATTACAATATTATTGACTATATTCCCTATGATGTACTCTGTATCCTCTGGACTTCCTTATTTTATAATTAGAAGTGTGTACCTCTTAATCATGAAGGTCTTATTTATTAACACCTCTGGGAACCCACCTTACAAGTAAACTTTTTATTATTTGCCATTCTGGCAGAGGACGTACGGGATCTGGGGGTGGTTTTAACTTGCATGTCTCTCTTGTGAGACGTTGGGCACCTTTTCACATTTAAATTGTGTTTCTACATTTTTTTTTCTGTGAACTGTATCTTCATAACCTTTCCCCAGTGGGTTACTAGTCTTTTACTTACTGATTTGGAGGACTTCTTTTTATGAGGTAAGTCTAAAGGGTTAGTTAACAATAGAATAAATAAATTGTGCTTTTCCATGGATGCATGATAAAGGGCCTTCAGAGCCCTCCCTGCCTACCTGCTCACCGGACCCACAAATCACATAACTTTTTGGCTTGTGTCTAAAACTGCTGCTTTAAATCACCTTTGGGTCAGCTACTGTGTAAAATAGTTTACCCCAAGAATGCCAGATTTCTTTAATAGTTCGTTTTAGTATGGAGAAAAGCCAAGAGTTAAATGGTAACAAATCAGGTGAATGTGGTGGTCAGCACATTTTTACTGGTCTAAAATTACCAAATGGCAGGTGGCAGGTGATGCTCCCAGATTCCCCATGCTTCAGGTGGAGCACTTAAAAGAATGTCCTGGACATGCTGGGCTGATAACTGTCAAGATTCAACTGGCCCTTGGGTGAGGTAATCATACATCATTGATATCCCTTTCACTTCCAGGCATTCATCCCTCAGTAATGAGATCACACATTTATTTTGTAACAGCTTGAGATATAATTCATGTGCCACACAATTCACATATTTAAACTGTACCAGTCAGTGGTTTTAGTGCATTCAGAGTCATGCGACAATCATCTCAGTCAGTTCTAGAATGTTCTCTTTACTCCCAATTTTCATCCACCCCCTTGCTGCTACCTTCACTCCCTAAGCCTCCCCAGCCCGAGGCAACCATGGATCTACTTTCTGTGTCTGTATGTTTATCTATTCAGGACGGTTCATGTAAATGATATTACTAACTATGTGGTAGTTGTGACTGACTTCTTTCACTTACATTGTTGTCCAGTTTCATCTATGGTATTCCTTCATTCCTTTCTATGGCGAAGTAATGTTCCATGGTATAGATAAGATCCACTTCGTTCATCCATTAATCAGTTGATGGATATTTGGGTTGTTTCCACCTCTTGGCTGTTCTGAATAATGCTGTGGTGGCTATTTGTGTAAGAGTTTTTGTGTGGACACGCATTTCCATTTCTCTTGCATATATACCTGGGAATAGAATGGTTAGGTCACATGGTAAATTAAGGACCTCCCTGTTTTCTACAGTAGCTGCACCATTTTACATTTTCAGCAGCAGTCTCTAATTTTTCTACATCCTCTCCGATACTAGTTTTATCCATTTTTAATGTGTTTTTTTTTTCATTATAGCCATGCTCACAGGTTGAAGTATTATCTCATTGTGGTTTTTTGGTTTTGTTTTTAGGGTCTATGTTCTACATTTTATTGTAAAATATGCAGTGCATAACATGAAATTTAGCATTGTAGCCATTTCAAATGGACAGTTGAGTGGTACTGAGTCCACTCACATGACAGCGCATCCCCGTGGCTTTGATTTGCATCTGCCCAGTGACTCACAATGCTGAGCATCTTTTCTTGGGATTTTGGCCATTGTGTATCTCCTTCGGAGAAATTTCTACCAAGTTCTTTACTCATTTTTCAATTGGGTTATTTATCTTTTTGTTGTTGAATTATAACAGTACCTTGTATACTAGATCTACTAGATACTAGATCTTTACCAGATATATATATGGTTGGCAAATATTTTTCTCATCCTATGGGTTGTTTTTTCACTTTTTTGATAGTTTCCTCTATGCACAGAAGTTCTAAATTTTGGTGTTCAACTTATCCGTTTTTTAATTTTATTAGTTTTTATTTTATTTTATTTGCTTTTGGTATCACATCTAGGAATCTACTGCCAAATTTAAGATTATGAGGATTTACCCCTTATGTTCTATGAGTTGTATAGATTGGATCTTACATTTAAGTTTTGTTCCATTTTGAGTTAATTTCTTATGTTATGAGGCAAAAGTATATCTTTTTCAAAAATTCCATGCTATATATTAAAGAAGTAAGGCAACCCCATGAAAGGCAATTTGGCAATATTCATTACAAATGTCTATCCCCTCCAATGCCACTTCTAGGGATTTGCTCTTCAGAAACATGCTAATGATGTATGTATACATTTATTTATTGCACTTTTTTTTAATGCAAAGCATTGTAAATAACCCAAATGTCTACGGATAGAAATGGCTGAATTCTGAAACAAATGGAATACTATGAAGCCATGAAAAAAGAATGAAGCTCTGTGCTGATTTGTCTCTTTAAAAAATATCAATCAATGAAGAGAAAAACAAAGTTTAGAGCAGAATACTTTTGTGAGCAAAAAAGTGAGACAATAAGTATCTATATGAATATTTATTATATTCACGTAAAGAAGCTCTCTCTGTAAGGATTCATGAGAAAATCAAGAATAGTAGATTTCCATAAGGAAAATAGACACAGTTCATAAAGCAGGTGAGGAAGAGTTGTTCCTGTCTACATTTGATTTACTGTTTTTAAAAGATGGCAATGTGTCACGAACAATTGGATAAATGTATCTCAAAAATTAACAAGTACCTTACAAAGAGATAAAAGGAGGACAAGGGTAAGAAAGCTATGTTATCATGGGTATTGCACATTGTTTCCTCCTGGTTGAAATACAAGTATTTTCTTAGCTGGTTTTCTTGTGACTACCAACATACTAAATGCAGTCACACTGTTGCTGGTTGAGTGTAGGGCTGTGGTCTGTGGCCATGAAACAGAGCAGCAAACTGGTCCTCAGTATGCTGAACAAATGGCCCCAAGCTCGTTTACACGTCATGAGCCAACATCGCAAGGGAAGGTTCCTACATCAAGGGGTCTACAAGCCTCTACTAGAACCTTTCTCACTGAAAGAACACAAACTTGTATGAATACATAATTTCATCATTTTACCAGTAAGGATCTCAACACTAATTACTTACATTCCTATCCGTAGGCAATGGGCTGCAGGTGTCCTTGGAAAGAATACCCCTCCCTAGCATGTTCACAGCTATCCCTTAGCCGGGAGAAATCAGACAGAGATGAAAACCTCACCACGGATGCTCTATCCGGTTTGGAGAGCTTGTTCTTGCTTTAAACACTTCCAAAGTTGTCTCTTGGCAATTTTTTCTCAGTCCTTTGGGAAACAGTCGCTGCCATAGCCTGCTCGTGCTGGAAGAGGGCTCTCCTCCCCAGTGTAAAAACTCTCCACTAAAAGTGCATTCCTCTTTCTGACTCCTGTGGTCGGCAGGACCAGCACTGTCTCAGACGCGTGAGCCGGGGCAGGAAATCTCAAGGCACACAGCGGTCGCCGTGCGCCTTTCACGCCTTCAGTGTGTATGAGACCAGATCTGGGCTCACAGCAGGTCTGACGGATGCGGCAGATGGGGGCCTGCGAACAAGTGTCATAGGTTCAAAAGATGGAGGCGCACTGTGAAGAAGGGGGGCCAAATTCCTTCTGTTTCTATCCTCCCTTGAGTATGAACCCCAAACATCGACACCGTGAGTGGGGAACCACGAAGAGCCACAGTCCTCGGAGAAGGGATTGGGGAAGGGAGGTGGGGTGGGGAGGAGACAACCCTGGTATAATACAATCAAACTTGAGAAAGGAGAAGAATGCCAGTGAAAAGAAAGTCCTCTTCCAACCCTGGATAAAGACAGGTCTCCAGAAGACAAACTCCAGAATGGAACTGAGTCACCAGGAAAGCCCTCAACAAACGAATGTATTCTTTAAAAGACTGCAGGTGAGTGAGCCCCATTGTAAGTAGAATCTCAAAGGAAAGCTCGCTTGCCAAGCCCGAAGATCCGACCTTCTCCTGGCAGGAGCACTGGATGCCCTCTAGTGCCCCCATGCAGCAGGGAGAGCAGAGACTAGTAGGAGATTTGAAGTTTGGGCTTGTTGCTGCTAAAAATCTCCTCTCAGTGCACTGTGAAGGAAAAGGAGCCAGTGCAAACCAGGTGACCATGGGACTCTCCATTCTGAAAGACAGGAGTGAGCTTCGGATGGAAGTGAGGCTCCTGTGTCATGGTTGGTGCAAGACCCTGCATGCATCATTTCCACTCCTACTGGGAAGAGAATCATACTTGATTGTTTTAAAAAGCCCACTCACTAAAACTTCACCGTCGGGGCAGGTTTACCAACTACATTCCATCCTCTGCATTTGAAACCTTGGGGACAACTTGAAAATATTTCTTCACTCTGTAACTCCAAAAGTCACTAAAATGTAGCTACTTTTTTCTTGGCAGAGTTACACTTTCCTTTTCAATGCTTAAAAGGGAGAATAAAGGAAGTCTAGTTTCACCTTCTGCCATTGCTGGCTTCCTCTTTAATAAGAAAGCACCAGCCTCTCTTTAAGTCTCTGGGGATGTGAGCTCCCCTTTGCCAAAAACGAGTCCAGCCCCGTTGTTGGATAGCTCTCTGGCATAATGTCCTTGCATTTTGCTGATATTTGCTTCCCTACAAGCTTGTGTTGCCTCACTGAGCAAGACCGATTCATCTTCCTTAGGAGGGCCCTCCAGGTGGAGAAGATAGCTCTCCTCTTATGTCCACCCTGTGGGCTCTTTACAGCCTGCGCATGCCGCGGCTCTCCCTGGGATTGGGGCCCCACCTGCCGTGCTGGACTTGAAGCTGCCAGTCTCACCTGCAGTCAGGCTTGCACCTCGCTGCTGGATTCATCCAAAAGCAGCTTCACCTATGTTGATCACTTGTTGAAAAGTCACCACAGGGTTCCTGTTTTATTTAAACCAATTTCAAGCTAACTTCCAGGCTATTTTTCCCCCCTGGGACCAGCCCTAATTGGTCTAAGAAACTTTGTGTCTCTATTTCCCGGTAAAGCCGTTTTCCTCTGGTGAGCCGACCTGTGCAGCAGGCTCCCCACTCGCTGTGCCCCTCGAGGGCTTCCCTGGCAGCGCTCATCCGGCATGCTGTGAGGTGACTCCTCCGAATTCACAGATTCTGTGTGGCCTTCTCTGTAAAGACCGCCATGGGTAATGTTGGCTTACAGTGATGGGACACGTATTTTGAGGTCTTTCTCATAAGCAGACATGTCAGGTCAGGTCTCTGGGAAAAAACTTTGAAATGAAGATTTGTGGAAGTTTATGGGGAGTATTCTTAGATGCAGCTTCTGGGAGGAAATAAGGGAACCAAGGCTGCATAGAGGAAAAAATGTGATTTGTGATACAGTTTCAGCAGAGGCTTCAGGCAGATCCTGGGGCACCCAGAGCTGGGACGGGCCTTCAGAGCCGTCCGCCGCGGACGCAGGGCCAGCCTGTATTGCTGTACAGACCACCTGTTGGAGGTGGGCTGCCCCGGGCAGGTGCGTGACTTTGAGCGGGCAGCTTCATTCTCTCCTGAATCCTCACCACGATACTCCAAGCAGCGAGGAAAATGGCTGCCTCAGCTCTGAGGCAGAATCTAGGTGGTGATCCATAGTGTCTCTGCACCATACAATTTGTAACGACCTAGCTTGCACTTGCCTAGATGACGTGACCGTCAAGGGATGCCCATGTGCCCCCTGGTGAGAACCACGCTTCTATGCCTTCGGGTCGCTGTAGGGGCCAAGGACCGGGTGCTCTTCACTACTTAACAGAGTAGTGCATACTGAGGGGGTGCAGGGGGATACGGGTCAGAGTAGCTCAATACGGCTAAAAGCGGAACCGCTGTTACTGTATGCCCTTGGGGTGTAGTTTTTGCCTTAAAAATTAGGAAGCTCCTACAGTTCGTGAGAACAAAATGTCTGAATATAATCCAATTGGTTTCAGAATTTGGAATGTTGACCAGTTTAATTTTATTAGCTGTATTACTGGGTATAGTATATTTACTGGCATACTATGTACAGAAAAATACACAGATCCTAAGGACACAGCTTAATAAGCTTTTACTTGGTGAGTACACACATATATCTAACAGCCAAATCAAGAAAGAGAACTTTATCATACCTCAGAGGTCTCCATGCGCACCTTACAGTCTGTGGCTCGAGAAGGGTGACCTCCATCCTGACCTCAGCATGGTTAGGCAGCTTGCTCTTGATGTTTCTGTAAGGGGGCTGTACAGTGTGTCATCTTCTTTGGGAGGCTTTTTCTCAACTGTACTTTTCTCCTTGACAGCACTAGTATACACAGCAGTAATTGTATATAGCAGTAACAGTGCAACTTCCTTTGGGTTCCCAGACCTGATTCCATCATGTGTGTTGAGGGTGGGAGGAGGGGTGGTCTTCCCATACACATAACACCAAGCAGTTCTCGATCATCAGAAGGGTATCTGAGAACTCAGCTCTGATGCTATCTGCCCTCTGCCTGGAAACAACACCAGATTCCACAGGTTAAGGGCTCCGTCTTACAAGACTGCCCTCCACCCACCACTCCAGATGCTGGCCACAGGATCCAGGCAGTTCCCTGTGCTTCTGACCTACCGGCTACAGATTGGAGGTTCCCACAACCTCCCCCTTAGGTTCCATTAATTTTCTAGAGTGGCTCACAAAACTCAGGAAAACACTTATGTTTACCAGTTTAATAAAGGATACAAATTAACAACCAGATGAAAAGATACATAGGGCAAGTTCCCAAATAAAGGAGCTTCTATCATGGTGCATCTTGGGGCCTGGCTCAGTGGCATGGGGAAGCATTCTGGTTCTGCAAGCCTGAAAGCTCTCTCCCACAGAGAAGCAAGATCCAAGAGAGCAACAAGCTCTCCTCAGGGGTTTTTGTGAGGGCTTCATTGCATAGTAATGATTGACTGAATTATTGGCCATTGGCTGATTCAACGTCCAGCCCCTGCCCTTGGGTGGGGTCCAGAGTCTCTCATTAATATGTCAAAACACCGATATCATTTTTAAGACTCTGTGGTGTTTTCAGAAACTGTGGGTAAACACCAAATGCACCTGGTCGTTCAGATGACCAACTATATATTTCTTATGATTCATTATATCGCAACAGTGTTGTTTGTGAGAGTGTTCCATGTTGTATGTGGAGCTGAGAGCCATTCATCATCATGACTGCATAATATTCTTTTACAGATATGCCATATTCCACTACATAAGGACGTTTGGTTATTTATAATTTGGACCTATTATGGATAATGAGGTCATGTACATCTTGTACCTATGTTTCAGTGAACAAGTATATGCACTTCTGCTGCTTATATCCCTGGGAACAGAACTGCTGAACTCTGTATACATATGATTCATTTTATTAGATGTTATTAGTTTTCCAAAATTTACAGCTCACCAGTAGTGCATGAGTATGCTGAAGTCTTTTGCCCATCTTTCCATTGGGTTATCTGGTGTGAATAAAGTAAGATTCCTATGGCCAGGATCCTCACCTGAACCTAAACTACTTGATGATGTAACTGGCAACTGCTAGGCTACTGCTTCCACACTTATAGGCAATAAGCTATTATTGACTGAGTCACTACATAAAGAGCTCTGCCCAGTGCTCTGGGTGGAGGCAGAGACAAAGGAGGATTACAGACCTGCAGACTGTTGGATGCAGACGTAATTCTAGTGCTCGACCTATCACCAGGAGAACAAGCCAGGTAATAAATCCTTTCACCTGAAGAATGTTCCATTGTCATTCTTTGGTCTCACTGAATCCATAGTGAACTTGCCCGGGGCTAGAACCCATTGGCAAGACAACTGATGATGTAAGCAGGATTCATTGTTGACCAAGGAAAAGAATAGGCTGCCTTTATGGGAGGGGTGCTTCAGCAGGCTGCCCCTGTGAATGGGGAGACGTTGATGATGGCTTGCCTCCTAGAGGGCTGGGCCCCACCCCAGGACTGGAGGCAAGTGGTGGTGACACCTGAGGCAGTAGGAAGCCCTTGGTATAGTAAGTAGGTCCTTTGAGAAACAGAGTGCCCGTGAGGCAACGGGAACTGTGGGTTGCCTGCTTCTCAAAGTATTAAAAATGTCTACAGATGAGAAGAACATGCTCCTGAAAGAGACACAGGAAATAGCAGCATGAGAACATGAGCTGCAAACCACTGAGGATTCAATGAAGAATGAACTGGCGCTGATACAAGAGGAGGCAGCACAAGAATGCTGGCTGTGAGGTGCTCTGGAGGAGGTAGAAAACTTGTTTGTGACTGAAATGGTGTCACCACGAGGTATGGTGGAAGAGGTAAAGGCCATGAAGGAAAAGGACAGACAACTGCAAAAAGCACAAGAAGAGACAATGCGAGAATGGGAACTGTGAAGTCCAGCGGAGGAGGTAAAAGATTCCTTACAGATTGAGACAGCAGCACTGCCAGGTGCTCTGGAGGAGGCAAAGGCCATGAGGAGAAGGACGTACTCCTGAGGGAAGCACAGGAAGAGGGAGCGTGAGAATGTGAGCTGTGAGGCATTGAGGTGAAGGTAAGAGAGCTGCTGAAGACTGAGCTAGCATTGCTGTGAGGCACGGTAGAAAAGGTAAAGGTGTTGCAGAGGAGGCACTTGGGGGAGTGGAAAGAAAGGTGTTATCAACTCTGGAAATGGAGGATCTGGGGAATAATGAAGCCCCTCCTCTATTGAAAGTATGCCCAGTAGTTGTAAAGAAAATAAAGACACAGCAACTGAGGGGTCCTCCAGGAGAGGAGCAGCCCCCTTCCCGGGCCATGGAGCACTCTATGCTCCGCCCCTATACTCAGGCTGAGCTGGTAGATTTCGGTTTCCGATTGTGGCAGAAGCCCTCGGAGTCAATATCAGCTTGGCTCCTGCATCTGTGGGATTTAGGGGTGGATGGAATTGTTCTGTCTGGATCAGAGATGGGAGAGCTGGCTTCCCTGACAGTGCAGCTTACCTTGAGGCAGAGATTACAAAATGCACATAAGACCCCAGGAAATCACTCCCTCCTTGATTAGCTTATGGCTGCACTTCGTGCTGTGTGGCCCAGTCAGGGTGATCTACCATCCTCTCCTGTTAGATGGCAGACGTATGCTGAGCTCCGACAGGTGTTACAGGAGCTAGGCATAAAAAATGCCATCTATAGTCCAGAGAATTATGGCCCAGATAAGGAGCATTTTACTTCAGGGTTGAGAAACGTGCTTCAAATGGCTCCCACATCCCTCTTTGGGCCTCTAGTGGCCATTCTTGCCCCTCACTTAGGGCAGCCTGTAAGTGAGGTTATCTGTACAGTAGTAGACTGAGGAGAGGCTGAAGCAATGACAGCAGAGAAAGAAATAAGGTCTGCTACTCAGAAGAAGAATTTAAAGGGCCCCATGAAGGTTATGAGGACCCAGATGTGGGTTGATTTAATAAGGGAAGGAGCAGACAGAAGGAAATTAGATGGGAAGTCAAATAGAATCTTACTGGAGCTATAGCAACAACTGAAACCAGAGCAGCAGTTCCAGCCATTAAGAGCAAAGAGGCAGAGGCCAGAGACAGAGCCACAAGTCCAGCCTGTGTGTTTGCAAGACTTCCTGCTGGAGAGCGAGCCAACCTCACCTGAACCAACACAGGAAGATGACTGGGGAACACAGTTTGACTGAGGGAAAGGTTGAGGTACCTGCCCTGAGGGACCAGGGGAGAACCAGAGGCCACATCTTCAAATAGCTATCCATTGGTCCCCAGTGAACATACAATGTTTCCTGACTCTGGTGGACACAGGGGCTGAATGTTCAGTGATTTATGGCAACTCTGAGCAGTTTCCTGGGACCCCATCTATAATATCCACTATAGATGGCTATGGGGTAAGGCTATCAGAGCAAAACAAGCTCAAATCACTTTGGGAATAGGGCATCTACCCCCAAAGGAGTATACTGTGTATATCTCTCCCATCCCTGAATGTATCTTGGGGATTGATATCCTGCAGTTTCTATGGTTGCAGACTACTGCAGGTGAGTTCAGGCTGACAATATATGTAGTGAAGGCAGTTCTGAGGGGACATGCTAAGCACCCGCCAATAGCTTTGCCTGTGCCTTGGCGAGGGACTAACACCAAACAATACAAATTGCCTGGAGGGCATAAAAAAATTGGAGAAACCCTCCAGGAGCTGGAAAAGGTGGGTATTATAAAGCCCACCCATAGTCCTTTCAATTCCCCGGTGTGGCCAGTAAAAAAAACCAGATGGCTCCTGCTTTGATCATGTATTACAGAGAATTGAATAAAGTCATATCCCCTATACATACTGCCATCCCCTCTATTGCAGACCTGATGGATACCCTCAGCCACGAGCAAGGAACATACCATGATGTTTCAGATCTTGCTAATGCCTTCTTTTCCATTGACATTGAGCAGGAAAGTCAGGAACAGTTTGCCTTTGCGTGGAAAGGATGGCAATGGACTTTCACTGTCCTCCCACAGGGATACCTCCACAGCCTCACCATCTGTCATGGACTTGTAGCCCAGGACTTGGCTACATGTGAGAAACCACCAACGGTGCAGCTATACCATTATATTGATGATTTCATGCTCACGTCCGATTCTCTTTCAGATCTAGAAGGTGCAGCACCTAGACTGCTGCAACATCTACAGGAGAAAAGATGGGCTGTGAACAGCACCAAGGTTCAGGGACCTGGTTTGTCTGTCAAATTCTTGGGGGTCGTCTGGTTGGGTAAGACCAAAGTGATACCAGAAGCAGTTATAGATAAAGTCCAGGCCTTTCCTACCCCCACAACTGTGGCATTGTTACAGGAGTTTTGGGGTCTTCTAGGCTACTGAACAGTGTTTATCCTGTACTTCGCACAAATTCTGAAGCCCTTATACAGGTTGGTACGAAAGAGCGTCAAGTGGGACTGGGACTGGACATGTGTATCTGCCTTTACTACAGCAAAACGGGCAGTCAAGGCCATGCAGGCCTGAGTGTGATAGACCCATCAAGGCCCTGTGAGCTGGACGTTCATGTCACTGAAGACAGTTATGTATGGGGTCTCTGGCAGCAGCTTGAATGAACTCATCAGCCTGTTGGATCCTGGTCACAACTCTGGAAAGAAGCAGAGGTACAATATACCTTGATAGAAAAACAGTGGCTGCCATGTATCATGCCTTGCTGGCTACAGAACCCATCACTGGAATGGCCCCGATAAAAATAACCAACTATCCCATTGTGGGATGGGTACGAGACTGGACCCAAAAGCCAAGGAATGGTGTGGCACAAATGCCTGCATTGGCCAAGTCGGTTGCTTACCTGCAGCAGCATAGCACCTTGTCTAGTAGCCCCTTGAGTGGAAAACTCCAACACTTACTGGCATTAATGACATATACTAGTGAAAAGCAGGAGGAATTTACTTTAGAACCATTAGTAGCAGAGAGTCATTATCAGGAGGGAAGCGCTCCATCCTCAAATATATGTGGTACACAGACGTTTCCATCTGTGGGCAGCCCCAAAAATGGAGGGCCATAGCTTTCCATCCTAAGACTGAGACAATATGGATGGAAGATGGTGAGGGGAAGAGCAGTCAGTGGGCAGAGTTGTGGGCAGTGTGGCTTGTGATCAGCCAGGAGCCCTCCGCTATAGTTGGGGCCATCTATCAGGGCTTGACCCTGTGGCTATTGTCATGGTATAATGCCAACTGGTTGGTTGGTGACTGACCCCTTTGGGGGCAAGAATTGTGGCAAGACTTATGGGCCTGTGGTCAGACTAAAGCAGTTACAGTATATCATGTGACAGGTCGTTTGCCACTGGCATCCCCATGAAATGATGAGGAGGTAAACTGACCCAGGTACATTGGCTAGAAGGAAAGCCTGCCTCTGATGTAGCCCAATGGTTACATCAGCGTTTGTTGCATGTGGGGCAAAAGACAATGTGGGCTGTAGTCCGTTGGTGGGGCTTGCCTTTGACTGTGAAGAATTCAGCAGAGCCCAGCAGGAGTGCACTGTATGCTCTAAAATGGACTGACACCAAGTTCTACAGCAATATGGGACAATAGCTAAGGGGCTGATACCCCTCGTCAGGTGGCAGATAGACTATATTGGGCCTCTGTCCATGTCAGAAGGGTACCAATATACCATGACTTGTGTGGACACAGCTACTAGACTTCTGGTTGCTTTTCCTACCCATTGTGCAGACCAGCAGATGACCTAAAGAGGCCTGGAATGTCTCTTTGCCACCTATGGCCGACCACAGGTAATTGAGAGTGATCAGGGCATCCATTTTACTGGACATGAAGTACAAGAATGGGTGCGACAGTTGGGAATCAAATGGAAGTGTCATGTGCCATACACTCCTACTGCAGCAGGCATAATAGAGAGGTACATTGGTTTGTTAAAATCTGGACTGAAGTTAAACACCAATAGTCTATGGGGTTGGTCAGTCCACTTATGGACAGTGCTACAGCGTTTGAATGAGAGACCCTCTAAAGTGAGCCCTGAGCCCCATAGACATGCTAATGCATATTGCTACCTCCCCTATACAACTGCAAGTACAAACCAAGGAAGAATTATTGAGGCTAGAGTTTAGCCACCAGAATAGTATCTTGCTGCCAGCACCAACTACACTAAACCCTGGAGACTCATTGAGTGGACAAGGCCTTGGACATTTCGACACATGGACCAACGATGGCTGGCCCTCCTGGCACTTTGGGGACAAGGCCTGGAAGCTGGCCTCCTGTGCATTTCTGGAGTAACAGCAGAGTGGCCCCCAAAGATCACAGTAGTATATCCTGAATGGCCAGAAGGTAGGAGCATCTTACCAGGGAGTTTGTTTTATCATTATGGCCAGTGCATGCACCTCCAGTAGCATTATATACAGACCCCTCAGTAACCCCCTCAGGGAGAGGAGTAAAAGGTGGTATATTAGACCTGGATGGGACCCCCTTCCTGCTACAGTCCTATCACAGGACCACTCTCTTGCATGCATCCTACCTGATGGACAAGATTTGCCTATGTTGGTGTCATTACAACCTGTGTCTTATCACTCTTAAGGTCTTTGTGGATTGGGCACATACCCTAGCAAAAAAAACTGCTATTCGCTGGGGTGCTTGGAGCTCCCTATCTGAGTAGAACTGGTGTTGAATACAGCTGAAATAACCTAATCAGGCTTGAGGATTATTATAATTTTTGTTACCTGTATCAAAATTTTGTTGTATCTTAATTTTTGTTATTATCTCTATGTTGTTGTTATCCTTTGTTGCTGTTGTGGAATCTGGTTACAGTGCTCCAGCTTTCTCGCACAGGGACCATTGTGGAAGATCGAGAGCATGTAGATGTAAGGTGAGAATCCTGGAGGGGTGGCGTGTGGATAAAGTGAGGGTTCCTATTGCCAGGATCCTCACCTGAACCTAAACTACTTGACGTAAGAGCCTTATGCTAGGCTGCTGCTTCCACACCTGTAGGCAATAGGCTGTTATTGACTGAGTCACCACATAAAGAGCTCTGCCTAGTGCTTTGGGCAGAGGCAGAGAGGAAGGAGGGTTACAGACGTAGCTCTTACAGACGTAATTCTTTCTTGTGCTCAACCTAGTGCTGGCTAGGAAAACAAGCCAGGTAATAAACCCTTTCACTCCAAGAACATTCCATTGTCATTCCTCAGTCTCACTGAATCCATAGTGAACTTGCCCAGGGCTGAAACCCACTGGCAAGACACTGGGCAGACGTCTCTTTGTGGAATGATGTCATGAATATATATTTATTAATATGTAAAGATGACCATGACAGAGTAAGAGGAAAATTAAGGGCAGAATGGTTATAATGCAGCTTGTTTAATATAATCATATTTTTATTTATAATTATAAAAACTTGAAGGCTAATGCACTAAAATATGAACCATAATTCTCCCTGGTTGGGAAAATATGGATAATTTTAACTTTCTACTTTACAGATATCCTTATTTGTTTTTCTTTCTAAGTTTGTTTTAATAGTAAGCATGGGTTACTTTTATAATCTGGAAAAACAATGAAGCCATTTTCATTTGGAATCAAATAACCAAAACTGAAAATGAAACAAGTTTGTCAGCCTATGCTCATGTGGCTTAGCCATCAGCCTCTTTCCACCTGGCACACTGAGGGGCACTGAGGACAGCGTCCTTTCTGGGCCTGCTTTGAAAGTTTTGGTCAGAAGAGACTAAAAATGAACAGCTTTTACTGCTAACAGCCATGTGCTGCCTCACACCCTGCTGAGCTCTGCCATAAAGAGAGGCTAATTACTTAAATTGCCTTTCTTTGTGGGAGTGGACCTTCCCAGTGCCATTGGCCGGGCTTATTTGGTCTGATTACTGGAATCCTGCTGTTAGCTGGGATGAAGAAAGCACATTATTACACTGTGAAAATGTAATGCCTTTGTTTACATTTTGCAAGGCAAACAGCCTTCCTTCCAGTCTTACATAAGAAAAACCAGGACTGGGGAATACCGGACACCTGCCTCCCTCTTTCCCTTCCCCATGTGGTTCTGTTTGCTTACCAACCCAACCTGCCTACTAACAAACATGTAACTACATTTTTTTGAAATAACTTCAAATTCACACAAAAGTTGTGAGTTTAGTGCAAATAACTTTTCTTTTCTTCCCAAACCGTGGGAAAGTGAGTGGCCCACATGATTCACCCTCAAGCCAAATATTTTAGCAGTTCCTACAAAGAAGGCCTCTCCTGCTTGACCACAGAACAACTATTGAATGGGGAAATTGACATGGATACATTGCCACCATACGAATTCAGGTTTTTTCAGTTGTCTCAGTAATGCACTTTAAAGCAAGAAGATCCAGTTAGAAGTACGCGCTGCATGTAGTAACTGAGTTTTTGATGATTATATTGAAGACCTGCGTCTCTTTAAAATCTGAGCAGCGGTTGGCCAGGCTTTTCTGTCCCCTCCCAGCTGCCCTCCTCCGGCCAGCCCGCCGGCAGGGAGGGACGAGGCTCAGGTGGTGGGTGCCGGCGCTCCGGGGCAGGTACAGGAAGAGGTCAAGCTCAGCCCTGGGCAGCGGGGTGGAGACAGGGCTGTGGGCCGGAGTAGCCTCCAGGAACATGGGCAGCGCCCAGAGAGTGCCGACTAAGCCCCACATAAAATCCCTCATCTCTACCCGTTAATTTCCTCCATGAACTTCTACTGTCACCTCCACTTCCCTGCCCCTTTGACTTTCCTCTTCACTTCACCCTTTATTTTCACAAATTTTTTTCCATAATTTACTGAATTTCTGTGTTTCCTTCAAAATTTCTCCCTTAAAAAAAGCCAGGCAACTATTAAAAGTTATCTATGGGAAGGTGGGGAGGTGGGGGAAAATACTTGCTCTATAACAGCTTTTTTATATTGTCTTCTTTGAAAAAATCATAATAATGTATTGCCTATTTAAAAAGACAATACATACAAGCAAATCCAAACCAAAATGGTCCACTGTGCATTCCAAGTGCATTTATTTATACTCCAAATTTATTTTAAGTGGGCTAGGCAAAAGGGCAAAACCCAACATGTTTTCTATCTTTATTTTCTAGAAAATACTACAGTTTCAGCTGCTTTGTTGCCTCATGCCTGCTGTGTTTCTGTGTGAGTTTGCCATTACTGCATCTGCACTGGAAGGTGAGTCTCAGAGGCATTGGATTTTTTTCTCCTTTAAATTCCATAGCTATCTCTATTCTAACCCTTCCTCCTCTGCCCCCTGGGATATAGGCATTCTACAAGGTTCTGTTCTGGGCTGCTTGCCTTAATACTCTCAGGAGCTCCCTCAGTCCCGTGGTTTGAACTCTGCATGATTTCCAGATCTGCATGCTTCAAATTGACATCTGCCTGAACTCCAGAATTGCGTTTACAATTGCCTATCAAACTTATTAGTGATTTTACACCCTTAGAGCAGCTCAGCCTGCCAACTTCTGATGTGAAAACTTGTGGTACTTTTGATTCCTTCCTCTCCTTCATTCTCCCTTTTCTAACCGTTAGCAAATCATCAGTTATTCCTTTAAAATGCTACTTTTATCTTTGTTCCTACATCACTTTCTTCAATATTTAATAAACATATTTATTTTTATTATATTTTTTATATCACTCTATTTCAATTTCTTGTATTTTTCCACTTTTAATTAGTTTAAAGGCTTTATTGAGATAAAATTGACATGCAAAAAAATTCACCTAAGGTAAGTGTACCTTTCAATTATTTTTACAAATGTGGAGAGTTGTGCAACCATCCAACTTTAAGACATTTTCATCAACTCAAAAATTTCCCCTGTATCCATTTGCAGTTATTTCTCATTCCCACCTTCAGGTTCAGACAACCACTGGCTTATTTTTTTAATATATAATTGCCTTTTCTAGAAATTTCATATAAATGGAACTATGCAAATATGTTGTCTTTGTGCCCGGCTTTTTTCACTGAGCATAATGATTTTGAGGTTTATGCACATTGTATCAGTACATGGTTCCTTTTTAGTGCTAAACAGCATTCCATTGTACAGATACACCACCTATACTTTATTCAGCCGTTGATGGACATTTGGGTAATTTCCAGTTTTTGCTTATTGTGAATCATGTTATTTCAAACATTCACATGTAAGTCTTTGTGTAGACATATTCCTTAATTATTTTTCAGTAGATACTTTGAAGTAGAATTGCTGGATCATTTGTTAAGTATATGTTCAACTTTTTAAGAAACTTTCAAACGATTTTCCTAAGTAGCTGTACCATTTCAGAATCTCACCAACACTTGGTGTCACCAGTCTCTTAATAATAGATATTCTAGTGCATGGGTAATGGGTAGTATCTTATCATGACTTTAATTTACATTTTCCTAATGATTAGGATGTTAAGCCATTTATATATTTTGGGGGATAATAAAATCTAAAATCTTTTGCACATTGCTTTCTTAAATACTAAGCAGGAATCTTTGTCTGATCTGGATACAAATCCTTTATCAAATACATGATTTGCAAATATTTTCTCCAAGTGTATGGTTTGTCTTTTTATCGTCTTGATGGTATTTTTTGAAAAGCAAAAGTTTTAAATTTTGTTGAAATACAATTAGTCATGTTTGTAGTCAAATGTAAAATTTCTTTTTGCCCTAACCCAAGGCTACAAAGATTTTCTTCTGTTTTCTTTTAAAAGTTTTATAATTTTTATCTTTACTAAAGCCTATGGTCCATTTTAAGTCAATTTTTGTGGATAGTGTGAGGTAAGGGTCCAAATTCATTTTATTTGCATGTGCATATTCAGTTGTATTAGTGCTGCTGAAAAAAACCATTTTCTGCATTGAATTGTTTTGGCATGCTGGTCAAAAATTGTTAAGTTTGGAGTGTATTTCTGTATTCTTCATTCTGTTACATTGACCAAGATCTCAGTTCTTATACCAATACCACACTTAACTGATTACTGTTTTATAGTGAATTTTGAATGAAGTAATGTGAATCCTTCAATTTTGTTTTTCTTTTTTGAATTTATATTCGCTAGTCTAGGTCTTTTGCATTTTCATGTACATTTTAGGGCCAACTTGCTAGTTTCTATAAATACAGTCCTGCTGGGATTTTGATGGGGATTGCACTTGAATCTATGGATCAGTTTGGATAGAATTGCCATCTTAACAATACTGAGTTTTCGAACATATGAATATGGTATGTTTCTACATTTATTTAGATCTTTTAAAAGCATTGTTTTGAAGTTCTCAGTGTATGAGTCTTATTTTTATTTGTTAATATTTCCCTGAGTGTTTTATTCTTTTTTTCACTATCACAAATGGAATTTTTTTCTTAATTTCATCTCAGAATGTTGCTAGCATGTAGAGATACTATTATTTTTATATGTTGGTCTTATATCCTGCCACCTTCATAAACTTACTCTTCATTTACAGTTGATATTTTTTATAGATTTGATCAGATTTTCTACATGCATCTTCTGTGAATGAAGACAGTTTTACTGTTTTCTAGCCTGGATACCTTTTATTTCTTCTAGCCTATTCCTGGGTAAAGGCTGCAGTAACATTTTGGAAAGAACTGGTAAGAATGGATATCCTTGTCTTATTCTTGATCTTAGGGGGTAAACTTTCAGTCTTTCATCATTGGATACAACCCAGCTGTATTTTTTCTTTTCAGAAGCTCTTTATCAGATTGAGGAAGTTCTGTTTTTTTGTCCACTTTGTGGAGACGTTGGTTTTTTCATCATGGATGGGTGTTGCGTTAGTCAGATGTTTTCCCTGTAACTATGGAGATGGTCATGTGATTTTTGTCTTTCATTCTATTAATATGGTATATAATACTAATTTATTTTCAGGTGTCAAGTCAATCTTATTTTCCTGAGGTAATTCCAACTTGATCATGGTGTGTAATTAAAATATATTTTGGTGTATTCAGTTTGCTAGCATTATTTTAAGAGTTTTTGTATCAATCACTTCTGACACCTTTGTCTTGCTTTGGTATCTTGGTGATAATGCTGGAAGGTGTTTGTTCTTCACCTGTTGTAATGGACTGAATTGTGCCCCTTCTCCAAATTCATATGTTGAAGTGCCAACCCCCAGTACAGAATGTGACTTTATTTGGATATAGGGTCTTTACAGAGGTAATCCATTTAAAATGAGATCTTTAGGGTCGGTTCTAATCTAATATTATAAGAAAGGGAAGTTTGGACGTAGAAACAGAGGGAAGACAATGTGGAGACAACGTAGAGACATAGGGAGAAAAGGGCCACCTGTAAGTCAAGGAGAGAGTGTGGAACAGATCCTTTCCAAATGGCCCTCAGAAGGAATGAGCCCTGCTGACACCTCGATCTTGTGCTTCTAGCCTCCAGACCTATGAGACAGTACATTTCTGTTTGAGCCATTCAGTTTGGGGTGCTTTGTTACGGCAGCCCAAGCAAACCAATACATTTTCTGAAAGAGTTTCTGTAGGGTTAATAATGTTTCTTTCTTAAATAGTTGATAAAATTTACCAGTAAAATCTTCTGTGCCTGAGCTTATCTTTGTGGGAAGATTTCTAAATACTAATTCAATTTTTTGTTATTGCTATTTTCAGATTTTTTTATTTCTTATTGAGTCAGTTTTGGTCATTTTTTTTCTTTCTAGGAATTTATCCATTTCACCTAAGTTGCGTACTTTGCTGGCATTAGGTTGTTAATAACATTTCCTTATAATCCTTTCATTTTCTACAGAATCAGTAGTTATATTCCCTTTTGATTCCTGATTTTGGTAATTTATATTTTAGTTATGTTTTTCTTTGTCAGTCTAGTAAAAGGTTTATTAAACTTATTCACCTTTTCAAAGCATCAGTTTTTAACTTTTTTATTTTTATTTTATTGATTTCCACCCTGCTCTTTTTTATTTCTTCCCACACACTTATTTTGGGTTTGATTGGCTCTTTATTTTACCTTCTTGAGGTGCAAGCTTAGATGATTGATTATGGATCTTTCTTCTTCTAATTTAAGAATTTTAATACTATGAATTTTCTTGAAACATTGCATTAGCTACACTCACACATTTTAGTAAGTTTGGTTTTGCTTTCACTCAGTTTGAAATATTTTCTAATTAACCTTGTGATTTCTTCTTTGACTCATGGGTTACTTAGAATTATGTTTTTCAAAATTTTGAGAGTTTCTAAAATTTCTGTTTTTGATTTCTAACATAGTTCTGTCATGATTGGAGAATATATTTCCTATGATTTTAATCCATTTTAGTTTACTTAGATTTGTCTTATGATTTAACAGATGATCTATCCTGGAAAATGTTTCATGTTGTCTTGGAACCATTGTGTAATCTTCTATTGTTGAAGGGAATATTCTATATGTGTTAGGTATAGTTGGTTGATAATTGTTCATCTACTATATCCTTATTAACTTTATTTTTAGTTTAATTGCTGAGAGAACAGACTTAATCTCCAACTATAATTACTGAACTATTTCCATTCTGTCAATATTTACTATAAGTATTTGACACTCTGTTGTTAGATGCCTATATATTTATAATTGCTATAGGTTCCTGAAGTTTTGATATTTTCATCATTAGATGGTGTCCCTTTTTACCTCGAGTAATATTTGTTGCCATGAATTCTGTTTTTTTTCTAATGTAACATAGGTACTCCAGCTATATATAATAACAATTTGCATTATATATATATATATATATATATACTATTCTTATACTTGCAATCTATTTGTGTCTTTAAAGTGCTTTTCTTAAAGACAGAACATAGTTGGAATTTGCTTTTTTATTGATTTTGACAATGATTGCCTTTGGATTAGAGTGTTTAATCCATTCACACTTAATTTAATTATTGGTATGGTTGAATTTACATCTGCCATTTTGCTTTTATTTTCTGTATGTCTTGTATCTTTTTTGTTCCATTATTCCTCTTTTGCTGCCTTCTTTTATGTTAAACAAATATACTTAGGATGCCCCTTTAATTCCTAAGTTGTTTATTAACTATTTTAAAATTATTTCTTAATGATGCTCTATAATAAAATATATATCTAAACTTATTACAACCTGCCACAGTTTAATAATGACAATTCTGGTAAAATATAGCAAGTTTGTTTAATATAGCTGTATTTCTACCTCCCTCTTTTTTTTTAATAATTTATTTTTGTATCATTAATCTACAATTACATGTGCAATATTATGGTGATTAAACTACCGCCTTCATCAGATCCCCCCCACCAAACCATTACAGTCACAGTCCATCAGTGTAGTGAGATGCTATACAGTCACTACTTGTCTTCTCTGAGTTGTATAGCCCTCCCCGTGCCCCCCCAACATTACATCTGCTAATCATAATGCCCCTTTTCCCTCTTATCCCTCCCTTCCCACCCATCCTCCCCAGTCCCTTTCCCTTTGGTAACTATTAGTCCATTCTTGGGTTCTGTGAGTCTGCTGCTGTTTTGTTCCTTCAGTTTTTTTTCCTTGTTCTTATACTCCACATATTAGTGAAATCATTTGATACTTGTCTTTTTCGGCTTGGCTTATTTCACTGAGCATAATACCCTCTAGCTCCATCCATGTTGTTGCAAATGGTAGGATTTGTTTTCTTCTTATGGCTGAATAATATTCCATTGTGTATATGTACCACATCTTCTTTATCCATTCATCTACTGATGGACACTTAGGTTGCTTCCATTTCTTGGCTATTGTAAATAGTGCTGCAATAAACATAGGGGTGCATATGTCTTTTTCAAACTGCGCTGCTGCATCCTTAGGGTAAATTCCTAGGAATGGGATTACTGGGTCAAATGGTATTTCTATTTTGAGTTTTTTGAGGAACCTCCATACTGCTTTCCACAATGGTTGCACTAATTTGCATTCCCACCAGCAGCATAGGAGGGTTCCCTTTCCTCCACATCCTGGCCAACATTTGTTGTTGTTTGTGTTTTGGATGTTGGCCATCCTCACTGGTGTGAGGTGATATCTCATTGTGGTTTCAATCTGCATTTCTCTGATGATTAGTGATGTGGAGCATCTTTTCATGTGCCTGTTGGCCATCTGAATTTCTTCTTTGGAGAAGTGTCTATTCATGTCCTCTGCCCATTTCTTAATTGGATTATTTGCTTTTTGTTTGTTGAGGTGCGTGAATTCTTTATATATTTTGGATGTCAACCCCTTATCGGATACGTCATTTATGAATATATTCTCCCATACTGTAGGAAGTCTTTTTGTTCTACTGATGGTGTCCTTTGCTGTACAGAAGCTTTCCAGCTTGATATAGTCCCACTTGTTCATTTTTGCTTTTCTTTCCCTTACTCGGGGAGATATGTTCATAAAGAAGTCACTCATGTTTATGTCTAAGAGATTTTTGCCTATGGTTTTTTCTAAGAGTTTTATGGCTTCATGACTTACATTCAGGTCTTTGATCCATTTTGAGTTTACTTTTCTGCATGGGGTTAGACAGTAGTCCAGTTTCATTCTCTTACATGTAGCTGTCCGGTTTTTCCAGCACCAGGTGCTGAAGAGG
This sequence comes from Smutsia gigantea, assembly GCA_032199065.1. Classification (NCBI taxonomy): domain Eukaryota; kingdom Metazoa; phylum Chordata; class Mammalia; order Pholidota; family Manidae; genus Smutsia; species Smutsia gigantea. Next base: position 44,040 of record JAVSCE010012578.1, on the reverse strand, counting down.
CTGTCATCTCCCCATTTTATATCCAAGGCTCCTTTATCAAATATTAATTGACTGTATATGTTTGGGTTAATGTTTGGATTTTCTATTCTCTTCCAATGGTCTGTGGGTCTGTTTTTGTGCCAATACCAAATTGTCTTGATTACTGTGGCTTTGTAGTAGAGCTTGAAATCAGGGAGCATAATTCCCCGTTTTATTCCTCCTTCTCAGGATTGCTTTGGCTATTCGGGGTCTTTCGTGGTGCCATATGAATTTTAGAATTATTTGTTCCAGTTCATTGAAGAAAGCTGTTGGTATTTTGATGGGGATTGCATTGAATCTGTAGATTCCTTTAGGTAGTATAGCCATTTTGACAATATTTATTCTTCTTAGCCAAGAGCATGGGATGCATTTCCATTTGTTAGTGTCCTCTTTAATTTCTCTTAGAAGTGTCTTGTAGTTTTCAGGGTATAGGTCTTTCACTTCCTTCGTTAGGTTTATTCCTAGGTATTTTATTCTTTTTGATGCAATTGTGAATGGAATTGTTTTTCTGATTTCTCTTTCTGTTAGTTCATCGTTAGTGTATAGGAAAGCAACCGATTTCTGTGTGTTAATTTTGTATCCTGCAACTTTGCTGAATTCAGATATTAGTTCTAGTAGTTTTGGAGTGGAGTCTTTAGGGTTTTTTATGTACAATATCATGTCATCTGCAAATAGTGACAATTTGACTTCTTCTTTACCAATCTGGATGCCTTGTATTTCTTTGTTTTGTCTGATTGCCGTGGCTAGGACCTCTAGTACTATGTTGAATAACAGTGGAGAGAGTGGGTATCCCTGTCTTGTTCCCGATCTTAGATGAAAAGCTTTCAGCTTCTCGCTGTTAAATATGATATTAGCTGTGGGTTTGTCATATATAGCCTTTATGATGTTGAGGTACTTGCTGTCTATACCCATTTTGTTGAGAATTTTAATCATGAATGGGTGCTGAATTTTGTCAAGTGCTTTTTCTGCATCTATGGAGATGCTCATGTGGTTTTTGTTCTTTTTATTGATGTGGTGGATGATGTTGATGGATTGTCGAATGTTGTACCATCCTTGCATCCCTGAGATGAATCCCACTTGATCATGGTGTATAATCCTCTTGATGTATTTTTGAATTCGGTTTGCTAATATTTTCTTGAGTATTTTTGCATCTACGTTCATCAGCAATATTGGTCTGTAATTTTCTTTTTTGGTGAGGTCTTTGCCAGGTTTTGGTATTAGAGTGATGCTGGCTTCATAGAATGAGTTTGGAAGTATTGCCTCCTCTTCTATTTTTTGGAAAACTTTAAGGAGAATGCATGTTATTTCTTCTCTATATGTCTGGTAGAATTCAGAGGTGTATCCATCTGGTCTGGGGATTTTGTTCTTGGGTAGTTTTTTGATTACCGATTCAATTTTGTTGCTGGTGATTGGTCTGTTTAGTTTTTCTGTTTCTTATTTGGTCAGTATGGAAGGTTGTATTTTTCTAAGAAGTGGTCCATTTCTTCTAGGTTTTCCAGCTTGTTAGCATATAGATTCTCATAATATTCTCTTATAATTCTTTGTATTTCTGTGGGGTCTATCGTTATTTTTTCTTTCACCTTTCTGATTCTATTTATGTGTGTAGATTCTCTTTTTCTCTTAATGAGTCTGGCTACGGGTTTATCTATTTTGTTTATTTTTTCAAAGAACCAGCTCTTGGTTTCACTAATTTTTTCTATTCTTTTATTCTTTTCAATTTTATTTATTTCCTCTCTGATCTTTATTATGTCCCTCCTTCTGGTGACTTTGGGCCTCATTTGTTCTTCTTTTTCCAATTTCAGTAATTGTGTCTTTAGACTATTCATTTGGGAATGTTCTTCCTTCTTTAAATAGGCTTGGATTGCAATATACTTTCCTCTTAGAACTGCCTTTGCTGCGTCCCACAGAAGTTGTGGCTTTGTGTTATTGTTGTCATTAGTCTCCATATATTCTTTGATTTCTGTTTTGGTTTGGTTGTTAACCCATTGATTAATTAGGAGAATATTGTTTCATCTCCATGTATTTGTGAGCCTTTTTGATTTCTTTCTAAAATTTATTTCTAGTTTTATACCTTTGTGATCTGAGAAGTTGATTGGTAGAATTTTAATGTATTTGACTTTACTGAGGTTGTTTTTGTGGCCTAGTATGTGGTCTATTCTGGAAAATGTTCCATGTGCACTTGAGAAGAATATGTATCCTGTTGCTTTTGGGTGTAGAGTTCTGTAGATGTCTGTTAGGTCCATCTGTTCTAGTATGTTGTTCAGTGCCTCTGTGTCTTTACTTACTTTCTGTCTGGTTGATCTGTCCTTTGGAGTGAGTGGTGTGTTGACATCACCTAAAATGAATGCATTGCTGTGTATTTCCTCCTTTAATTGTGTTAATATTTTTTTCACATATGCTGGTGCTCCCGTGTTCGGTGCATATATATTTATAATGGTTATATCCTCTTGTTGGATTGACCCCTTTATCATTACGTAATGTCCTTCTTTGTCTCTTGCTACTTTCTTCGTTTTGAAGTCTATTTTGTCTGATACAAGTACCGAAACACCTGCTTTTTTTCTCCTTGTTGTTTGCATGAAATATCTTTTTCCATCCCTTCAGTTTTAGTCTGTGTATATCTTTGGGTTTGAGGTGAGTTTCTTGTAGGCAGCATATAGATGGGTCGTGCTTTTTTATCCATTCTCTTACTCTGTGTCTTTTGATTGGTGCATTCAGTCCATTTACATTTAGGGTGATTATCGATAGATATGTACTTATTGCCATTGCTGGCTTTAGATTCATGGTTACCAAAGGTTTAAGGGTTGCTTCATTACTGTCTAACAATCAACTTAACTCTCTTGTTAAGTTATTATAAATTCTGTCCTATGTTTCTTTATTTGTCTCCCTTCTTATTCTTCCTCCTCCATTCTTTCTATACTAGGTGTTTTATTCTTTCCCTTTAGTTAGTATTTGGATGGTCTGCTTTCTTTGCTATGATTTCATTTTCTCTGGTGACATCTTTTTAACCTTAGGAGTGCTTTCCTCTAGAGTAGTTCCTTTAAGATGTCCTGTAGAGGTGGTTTATGGGAGGCAAATTCTCTCAGCTTTCGCTTGTCTGGAAATTGTTTAATCCCTCCATCATATTTAAATGATAATCGTGCTGGATACAGGATTCTTGGTTCGAGGCACTTCTTTTTCATAACGTTAAATATGTCATGCCATTCTCTTCTGGCCTGTAGGGTTTCTGTTGAGAAGTCTGATCATAGTCTAATCAGTTTTCCTTTGTAGGTGATCTTTTTTCTCTCTCTAGCTGCCTTTAATACTCTGTCCTTATCTTTGATCTTTGCCATCTTAATTATTATGTGTCTTGGTGTTGTCTTCCTTGGGTCCCTTGTGTTGGGAGATCTGTGGGCTTCCGTGGACTGCGAGACTATTTCTATCCCCAGCATGGGGAAGTTTTCAGCAATTATTTCCTCAAAGACACTTTCTATCCCTTTTTCTCTGTCTTCTTCCTCTGGTACTCCTACAATGAGAATATTGTTTTGTTTGGATTTATCACACAATTCTCTTAATATTCTTTCATTCCTCGAGATCGTTTTATCTCTCTCTGCCTCAGCTTCTCTGTATTCCTGTTCTCTGATTTCTATTGCATTAACTGTCTGTTGCATCTCGTCCAGTCTGCTGCTAAGCCCATTGATCGTTTGTCTGATTTCTGCATTGGCTTTCCTGACTTCCCTCACTTCCTCCCTCAGCTCTTGCATATTTCTCTGTAGATCCATCAGTATGGTTTTGACTTTTATTCTGAATTCTTTTGCAGGAAGATTATACATTTCCATCCCTTCAGGCTTCCTCTCTGGTGTTGTCTGGGTGAGCTTTGTCTGTACCATATTCCTCTGTCTTTTCATGGCGATAGAAGTGGTTGCTGGCAGGTTCACGTATGTCAGCTGGGCTCTTTAAGACTTTAACAAAACAAACAAACAAACAAAAAATAGGAAGAGAAAAAAAGAAAGAAAAGAAAGAAAAGAGAAAAGAAAGAAAAAAAAAGCCCACCGGGAGTAGATTCTGTATCGATGCTGTAGGTGGCGCTGTTGCTCCACTATTCCGCAGCCTTGGCTGTGCTGTTCTGCTGTGCCCTTTGCAGCTCTGGCCAGGGTGGGAACGAAAGGGAGGCTACTGTTCTCCGTGCCAAGTTTCAGTGCAACTACTTTTTCTCAGTCTCCAGGCAAGGGGTCTGAAATTCCTCAGGCCTCCCAATGCACTGGGCTGAATGTGCTGGACGATCATAAGACCGCTGAAAAAAGCACACGCTTTTCTTCTGTCCGTGAAGCCGGCTGCAAGGGCCCGGATGCATTCCCAGCTCCAAACCTGCACCTTCTTCCTCTCCAATCTCCCCTACACTGCGCAATGTGTGTCAGCGCTCCCAGCGCAGATCTCCAGGGCTGGTTATTTCGCAGGGTGTACTTCCACTCCCTCCCAGCTCTGAATCCCCTCCTCCCATCGGTGTGCTGGGGTGGGGGAGTGCTCGGGTCCCGCTGTGTCGTTGGCTCCGTATCTTACCCGCCTGGCGGTGTGCCGAGTTGTCTCAGGTGCAGGTGCAGGCTGTGCATTGTCCTGTGTATTCTGGTCTCTCTTTTAGGAATAGTTGTATTTGCTGTATTTTCATAGATATATATGGGTTTGGGAGGAGATTTCCGCCACCCTGCTCACACCACCATCTTCCCGGAACCTCTCTCTTCCTCCCTCTTTTGTGCTATTATTGCCATATATAGTGTATCTCTATATGTCATAAATTCAGCAGCACAACATGATAATTATTGCTTGATGCAATTTCTTTTTAAAAGAAATCCAGAGAAGGGAAGAGAACCATGTCTATGCAGTTTACTGTATTTACCCACATATTTATAATTTTTATTGCTCTTCATTTCTTTCTATGAATTCAGGTTACTCTCTGGTGTCATTTTCTTTCAGCCTGAAGCCTGAAAGTCTCCCTTTAGCATTTCTTATGGGGATGTTCTGATTGCTACACACACTCTCAGTTTTTGTTTATCTTTGAATGAATCTATTTTCCCTTCATTTTTGAAAGAGTTTTGTTAGATATATTGTCAACGCTAGTTTTCTTTCAACTCTTTGATTATGTCAGTCTGTTGCTTTCTGGCCTCCAATTTTTTCCAATGTCAAGTCAGCTGATATACATGTTATTGTTCTCTCATACCTGACAGTTGTTTTCCCTTAGTGCAGTCCAGATTTTCTTAGTCTCTTTGGATTTTAGCAGTTTGACTATGAAGTATGTATCTCTTTGGGCTTATTCTACTTAGGCTTGTTGGAACCTGCCAATCAATATTCTTTCAGTGTATTTGGGAAGTTTTCAAGAATTATTATTTCAGTTTTTTTTTCCTGTTTTTTTCTCTCTTCTCTCCTGTAGGACTCCCATTACATATATGTTGGTATTCTTAATGTTGTCCCAAGGGCCTTTATAGATCTCATTTTCCTTCAATGTTTTTTCTCTGTGTTCTTCTGAAAGTTTAACTTCTATTAATCTATCTTCAGGGTTATAGAATTTCTTCTTCTGTTATCTCACAACCACCCTCAAGCCCATTTTTCATTTTATTATACTTCTTAACTCTAATTTTCATTAGATTCTTTTTGTAGTTTATATTTGTCTATTAAGATTCCCTGTTTTCAATTGTTATGTTTTCCTTTCATTCTAACATAGTTTCCTTTAATTCTTTGTGCATCCTTGTAATAGCTGCTTTACTGTATTTGTCTGTTAGTTCCAACATCTTCGCACAGTTAAAATTAATTTCTATTGACTGCCTTTATGCTTGAATTTGGTCACACTTTTCTATTACTTTGTTTCCTAATTTTTGTTGAAAACTGACATTATAGAAACTGTTGAAACTCTAGATTCTAATTTTCACCCTGAGGTTCTCTTTTCTTTGTTTCCTTTTGTAACTTTCCTGTACTTACACTGTAGAATCTATCTCCTTTGGGGTATGTGGCCACTGATGTCTCTGCTATGCTTTTTTAAATTTTTATTTTTTTAATCCTAACTTCTTAGGGATCACCTATGTCTGCATAGCTTGGTGATCACCCAATGGCTTAGGTAAAAATTGTGCTCAAATATTGAGTCTGTAAAAATTCCACTGTCTGCTGATGGGTCTGTTTGTGGGTTGAGGAATGCATTCAAAGTTCAGTCAGTTCTCAAATCGTCTTGGCTTTTACTTTACATCAGGCTCTCTCAACTCTACCCTGCATGTGTGTGTAGTTTCCTAGACAGTCAAGGATGTGTGGAGTATTTAGCTCTTCTATACCTTTCTCATTCTAAGCTCTCCCCATAAGTTCTCGGCTGGTCTGCCACTTGCCCCAAATGGGACCACACCCCAGGTAGCAGAGCTACAGGTTTCCCCCCCCCTTTTTTTTTTTTGGTACCAGCTTTGCTACTTTAACAACACTACCTCTGAGAGTTTTTGCTCTGCCCCAAATCAGATCTGCCCCCTGGCAGCAAGGCTGCTGATTTTCTCAGCCAGTCCTGCCTTACTAGTAAGGCCTACTATTATTGCCAACTGAGCTGGCTGAGGGATCAGAGTGCCCCAGGCAAGAAGCCTCAGACTCCTGGTATTCTTATAGGAAGTTTGAGTAAGTTTTCATGAATAAATACTTTTCAGTTACTTATTTTTTGGGGATAGGATCTTCCAACCTTTTCAGGCGTCCATATCTAGAAATATCATCTCTAGTATGTTTGTAGAGATTTTTTTTTAACATTTAAACCTTTTATACTCCTGGAATTTTACTTTCATTTAAAGTTTGAGATAGGGATCTAACTTAATTTTCCCCCCAAATGAATAAACAATTTTCCAAACAACTTTTGGCTGATTGAACCCATACCCAGTCTCAGCTAGTTTGTATATAGTTTTTGAATGAGACTAATGTTGTTTGAGTATGTGTATGTGTGCATTGGTGCAGCTGTGGAAGGAAATGACATGTAGGTCCAAAATAAACTGAATCATCTCAATATGTCAAGATAAAATATAAGAATCCGTAAGTGATAGATGAAATTAATATGAAGAAAACTTCCCAGAAATTACTGATATTTGTTTAGACTAGATTCGGAGCTCCATCCTGTCTGAATTTGGCCCATTTATGACTCTGTGTACTTGGCTTTTACATCCTGTCTACATCTTTTCCTGTATCTAAACTCAGCTCAACTTTTTTTTTTTTTATTTTTTTTTTAGCTTTTCTACTATCGTGGTACAGTTTAGACAACAATGCAGGGCCCTTAGTGTAAGGGAATCTAACAGTTCTTCCTCAGCTAACTGAGTCACGGGTTATTTGCTCAAGCAGGAAGAACCACATACAACCTGCTCTTGACACTCGGGTTGCACTGGGCCTTCTCTGCTCTTTGATTAGCACGCATGTTTTTCCATGGACCTGGAGCCAGTACTTGGAAATGTTTTTTCTCTAGAGAGGATAAGAGGATAGACTTACACTGGCACCTCTACTCTTCTTATTTAGCTGTTTTAAGGACACACGGCGTCTACTTGAAGTGCCCCAATCCATTCCTATTATCATGATTCTGATTCACAGAGCATCCAGAAGAGGCCAGAGGCTGAAAAGGTGTGGGTGACTGTTAAGGCACTTCCCAAATAAGTTCTTGATTGTACTTTTTTGAATGAAGTTGGTGTTGGTTGCTGATGTGGATGAAAAATGAGATGCTGGTGCCGCTGTATAGTAATACAGGCTATGGCTTTCTTGGTCTAACACACTGCTTTTTTTCCAAAATACCAGGATAAAAAATTGTACAAATCAAGCTGCAATAGGAGAGATCACCTAACTGTTTAAGTCTTCCCAGAGGTAACACATATTACAATGAGATTTGTAATTATGTTACTACATGAAGTCACAGATTTCCCCATATCTCATTAGATTGTTATCTTAGACATCATAAATTTTTGCTGTAACTATTAACTAATTAAATAGACTTTGTTTAGACTTAAGTACTGATTATCATATCACTAATTCTCAGTTTAAGCTAAGTTTGTCAAATACTTATATTATAAATTATATAAGGAAAATAAACTATTGGTAATGATCCTTCACTAGAGGATATTCAAAAGATGCCTGCAGAACGAGGTAAGGCCCCCATCTCCTTCTATAGCAATTCTTTGTTCACTTTCTTCAGGATATTCCTAAGCACCATGACTCAACATGAGGATATGTCCTGAATGGAAAATGGGCTTTGTCTTTTAGGCACGTAAGTATCTTCATAATCGAGACAATGGAGATAAAGCACTGACCATATATAACATATACGCAATGATAGTTATCAATACCATCACTATTATCATAAGATTATTATCTTTTGATATGGCTAATGTGAATTTATTTGTAAGGACGTAAGGCACCCCTAAATGAAATGATAGGATCAGGTTTTTTACTCTAACAGACCCAAATACCTGGGCGCTGCCTGCAGTGCCTACTGTACAGAAGCTTGGCCGTACCTGGAAGCGCCAGCTGGCTTGTACTAGTTCACTGTCATTGCGGTCAGCTACCTACTACTAAGCAGCATGCGGGGGGATACCAGGCCTCTGAGGGGAGCATCTCTGGTGCTGTTTATTTAGGTTAGAGGAACATCTGTGGCTGCTACGTGGTCAGCATCGCAAGGGGTAGCGCACAGGCTTTGAGGTTTGGATCCAGCCCCATGATTTCCCAACTGTGTGAATTTGGCAAGTTGCTCCATGTCTCAGACAGCCCAGTCTCTCACCTGTAGAACAGGGATGATGATACTGTGCAGAATTTTTGTGAAAAGTGGAGATAATATATTGGAAGTTCTCAGTACTCTGTAAGTGCTCCATATGGTAGATATTATTTAAATACTTTAGTGGCATCCATTAATATCCCCTATCTTGAAAGTTTTATGTGAAGATTAAAAGAAAAGATATATATGTAAAGTACATTATACATAATAGATCCTTAACAATTGGTAGACTCTTATGTAATTTTCAAGGACTATAGTGACGTACTGGGCTCCTTTAAGTGTGTCTCTCAGTTAAGAGGCTTATGTTCTTCTTGGATCTAGTGCTAATTTGCTGTTTCCTCTTAAGAAAAATCCTCTGGGCCTTAGTTTCCTCACTTGAAAATTAGATACCTAGATAAATGAGAAACTAAAACGTCCCTTTTTTATAGTGAAAAGAATGCTTCCTTATGCCTTGTACCGTCAGAGCTTCGGGATACTGGAGAACATTCCAGAAGCCCAGCTAACAGTAAGAAGTTAAAATAATTAACTTCGTAAGATGAATTAATTTATTACAAATGAAAGGAGAAGCAAAATGGTTTATGCACAACCCAGTCAATTCACTGAGATACATTTCTGTGCTGCTGAGTCCCGGAGAAAACTGTGGAGGCTTTTCTGAATTCTTCCAAAAGAATGGAGTTCTAAAGGATTTGCTTCATTCTCACATCAAGCACTTGGCATGCTTTAAATTTAGAAGCAGCCTTTACTCCTGCTGTTAAGAAAGTAGAGAAGACAGTACCTCAGCCTTCTTTCTAGCAATATTAGAAAGCAGTCTGAACACCCCTGCTGTTTTCATTTTTTTATGTGTGTGTAATTTTTTTATTAAGGTATCACTGATATACAATCTTATAAAGGTTTCACATGGGCAACATTGTGCTTATTACATTCACCCATATTATCAAGTCCCCCACACACACCCCATTGCAGTCACTGTCTATCATCATACTAAGATGCTATAGAGTCACTACTGGTCTTCTCAGTGTTATATTGCCTACCCCGTGCCCCCCCCCCCACATTATGTGCATTAATCATAATGCCCCTTAATCCCCTTCTCCCTCCCTCCCTCCCCACCACCCCTACCCATCCCCTTCCCTTTAATAAGCACTAGTCCCTTCTTAGAGTCTGTGAGTATGCTGCTGTTTTGTTTCTTCAGTTTTGCTTCATTGTGGTGCTCCACAGATGAGTGAAATCATTTGGTACTTGTCTTTCTCTGCCTGGCTTATTTCACTGAGCATAATACCCTCTAGCTCCATCCATGTTGTTGCAAATGGTAGGATTTGTTTTCTTCTTATGGCTGAATAGTATTCCACCGTGTATATGTACCACTTCTTCTTTATCCATTCATCTGCTGATGGACACTTAGGTTGCTTCCATATCTTTTTTTATTATTAAGGTATTATTGATATACTCTCTTATGAATGTTTCGCATGAAAAACAATGTGATTACTACATTGACCCATATTATCAAGTCCCCCCCATACCCGATTGCAGTCACTGTTCATCGGTATAGTAAGATGCCACAGAGTCACTATTTGCCTTCTTTGTGCTACACTGTCTTCCCCGTGACTCCCTACACCAGTGTACTAAACATAATACCCCTCAATCCCCTTCTCCCTCCCTCCCCACCCGCCCTCCACACCCCTCCCCTTTGGTAACCACTAGTCCCTTCTTGGAGTCTCTGAGTCTGCTGCTATTTTGTTCTGTCGGTTTTGCTGCATTGTTATACTCCACAAATGAGGGAAATCATTTGGTACTTGTGTTTCTCTGCCTGGCTTATTTCACTGAGCATAATACCCTCTAGCTCCATCCATGTTGTTGCAAATGGTAGGATTTGTTTTCTTCTTATGGCTGAATAGTATTCCACCGTGTATATGTACCACTTCTTCTTTATCCATTCATCTGCTGATGGACACTTAGGTTGCTTCCATAGCTTTTTTTATTATTAAGGTATTATTGATATACTCTCTTATGAATGTTTCACATGAAAAACAATGTGATTACTACATTGACCCATATTATCAAGTCCCCCCCATACCCGATTGCAGTCACTGTTCATCGGTATAGTAAGATGCCACAGAGTCACTATTTGCCTTCTTTGTGCTACACTGTCTTCCCCGTGACTCCCTACACCAGTGTACTAAACATAATACCCCTCAATCCCCTTCTCCCTCCCTCCCCACCCGCCCTCCACACCCCTCCCCTTTGGTAACCACTAGTCCCTTCTTGGAGTCTCTGAGTCTGCTGCTATTTTGTTCTGTCGGTTTTGCTGCATTGTTATACTCCACAAATGAGGGAAATCATTTGGTACTTGTGTTTCTCTGCCTGGCTTATTTCACTGAGTATAATACCCTCTAGTCCATCCATGTTGTTGCAAATGGTAGGATTTGTTTTCTTCTTACGGCTGAATAATATTCCATTGTGTATATGTACCACTTCTTCTTTATCCATTCATCTACTGATGGACACTTAGGTTGTTTCCATATCTTAACTATTGTAAATAGTGCTGTAATAAACATAGGGGTGCATATGTCTTTTTTTATCTGTGATCTTTTTTTCTTTGGGTAAATTCCTAGGAGTGGAATTCCTGAGTCAAATGGTATTTCTATTTTTTGAGGAACCTCCATATTGCTTTCCACAATGGTTGAACTAATTTACATTCCCACCAGCGGTGTAGGAGATTCCCCTTTCTCCACATCCTCATCAGCATTTGTTGTTGTCTGTCTTTTGGATGTTGACCATCCTTACTGGTGTGAGGTGATGTCTCATTGTGGTTTTAATTTGCATTTCTTTGATGATTAGTGATGTGGAGTGTCTTTTCATGCGCCCCTTAACCATCTGAATTTCTTCTTTGGTGAACTGTCGGTTCAGATACTCCACCCATTTTTAAACCGGGTTATTTGTTTTTTTGGGTATTGAAGTATGTGAGTTATTTATATATTTAGTATATTAACCCCTTATTGGATATGTTATTACGAATATATTCTCCCATACTGTAGGATGTCTTTTTGTTCTACTGAGGGTGTCCTTTGCTGTACAGAAGCTTTTTAGTTTGATGTAGTCCGTATGTTCATTTTTGCTTTTGTTTGCCTTGCCCAAGGAGATGTGTTCAGGAAAAATTGCTCGTGTTTATATTCAAGAGATTTTTGCCTATGTTTTCTTCTAAGAGTTTTATGGTTTCATGGCTTACATTCAGGTCTTTGATCCAACTCAAGTTTAATTTGTGTATGGAGTTAGACAATAATCCAGTTTCATTCTCTTACATGTAGCTGTCCAGTTTTGCCAATACCAGGTGTTGAAGAGGCTGTCATTTCCCTATTGCATATCCATGGCTGTTTATCATATTTAATTGACCATATGTGCTTGGGTTTATATCTGGACTCTTATTCTGTTCCATTGATCTATTGGTCTGTTCTTGTATCAGTACCAAATTGTCTTGATTACTGTATCTCTGTAGTAGAGCTTAAAGTTGGGGAGCTATCCCCCCAGCTTTATTCTTCCCTCTCAAGATTGCTTTAGCTATTAAGGGTCTTTTGTGATTCCATATGAATTTTAGAACTATTTGTTTCTTGAAGAATGCTGTTGTTATTTTGATAGGCATTGCATTGAATCTGTATATTGCTTTAGGCAGTATGGCCATTTTGACAATATTAATTCTTCCTATCCATGAGCATGGGATGTATTTCCATTTATTAGTGTCCTCTTTAATTTCTCTTAAGAGTGTCTTGTAGGTCTCAGGGTATAGGTCTTTCACTTCCTTCATTAGATTTATTCCTAGGTATTTTATTCTTTTGATGCAATTGTAAATGGAATTGTTTTCCTGATTTCTCTTTCTGCTAGTTCATCATTAGTATATAGGAATGCAACAAATTTCTGTGTATTAATTTTGTATCCTGCAACTTTGCTGAATTGAGTTATTAGTAGTAGTAGTTTTGGGGTGGGTTCTTTAGGGTTTTTTACATACAACGTCATGTCAACTGCAAACAGTAACAGTTTAACTTCTTCCCTACCAATCTGAATGCCTTTCACTTCTTTGTGTTGTCTGATTGCCATGGCTTGGAACTCCAGTACTTTGTTGAAAAAAAGTGGGGTGAGTGGGCATCTTTGTCTTCTTCCTAATCTTATAGGAAAGCTTTCAACTTTTTGCTGTTGAGGATGATGTTGGCTGTGGGTTTGTCGTATATGGCCTTTATTATGTTGAGGTATTTGCCCTCTATACCCAATTTGTTGAGGGTTTTTATCATGAATGGATGTTGAATTTTGTTGAATGCTTTTTCAGCATCTATGGAGATGATCATGTGATTTTTGTCCTTCTTTTTGTTGATGTGGTGGATGATGTTGATGGATTTTCAAGTATTATACCATCCTTGTATCCCTGGAATAAATCCCACCTGATCATGATGGATGATCTTTTTGATGTTTTTTTGAATTTGGTTTGCTAATATTTTTTGCATCTACGTTCATCAAGGATATTAGTCTGTAGTTTTCCTTTTTTGAGGTATCTTTGCCTGGTTTTGGTATTAGAGTGATGCTGGCCTCATAGAATGAGTTTGGGAATATTCCTTCCTCTTCTTTTTGGAAAACTTTAAGGAGGATGGGTATTATGGTTCTTTAAATGTTTGATAAAATTCAGTGGTGAAGCTATTTGGGTCAGGGACTTTTTCTTAGGTAGTATTTTTATTACAAATTCGATTTCATTGTTTGTAATTGGTCAGTTCAGATTTTCTGTTTCTTCCTGTGTCTGTCTTAGAAGGTTGTATTTTTCTAGAAAGTTGTACATTTCTTCTGGGTTATCCAATTTGTTAGCATATAATTTTTCATAGTATTCTCTAATAATTCTTTGTATTTCTGTGGTGTCTGTAGTGATTTTTCCTTTTTCATTTCTGATTCTGTTTACGTGTGTAGACTCTCTTTTTTCCTTAAATAAACCCTTAGCCAGACTTATCATTTTTTTAATGTTCTTAAAGAACCAGCTCCTAGTTTCATTGATTCTTTCTATTGTTTTATTCTTCTCAGTTTTATTTTTTTCTGCTCTGATCTTTACTATGTCCCTCCTTCTACTGACTTTGGGCCTCATTTGCCCTTCTTTTTCTAGTTTCATTGGTTGTGTGTTTCGACTGTTCATTTGGGATTGCTCTTCTTTCTTGAGATAGGCCTGTGTACTTTTTTTGCTTTGTACTTTTTCTCTTAGAACCGTCTTCACTGCATCTCACAGATTTTGAGGTGTTAAGTTGTTGTTTTCCTTTTTCTCCATATAATGCTTGATCTGTTTTTATTTGGTCATTGATCCATTGATTATATAGAGCATGTTGTTATGCCTCCATATATTTGTGGGATTTTTTGTTTCCTTTGCATAATTTATTTCTAGTTTCATACTTTTGTGATCTGAGAAGCTGGTTGGTACAATTTCAATCCTTCTGATTTTACTGAGCCTCTTTTTGTGGCCTAGTACATGATTTATTCTTGAAAATGTTCCATGTACACTTGAGAAGAATGTGTATCCTGCTACTTTTGGGTGTAGAGTTCTGTAGAGGTCTGTTAGGTCCATCTGTTCTAACATGTTGTTCAGTGCCTCTGTCTCCTTACTTATTTTCTGTCTGGTTGATCTATCCTTTGGAGTGAGTGGTGTGTTGAAGTCTTCTTAAATGAATGCATTGTATTCTATTTCCCCATTTAATTCTGTTAGTCTTTGTTTCATATATGTAGGTGCTCCTGTGTTGGGTACATAGATATTTATAATGGTTATATCCTCTTTTTGGATTGACCCCTTTATCCCCTTCTTTGTCTCTTGTGCCTTTCTTTGTTTTGAAGTCTATTTTGTCTGATACAAGTACTGCAACTCCTGCTTTTTTCTCCCTATTAGTTGCATGAAATATCTTTTTTTCCATCCCTTCACTTTTAGTCTGTGTGTGTCTTTGGGTTTGAAGTGAGTCTCCTGTAGGCAGCATATAGATGGATCTTGTTTTCTTATCCATTCTGTAACTCTATGCCTTTTGATTCGTGCCTTCAGTCCATTTACATTTAGGGAGATTATCTATAGATATGTAATTATTGCCATTGCAGGCTTAGATTCATGGTTAACAAAGGTTCAAGGGCAGCTGTTTTACTATCTAACAGTCTAACTTAACTCAGTTTTTATGCTATTTCAAGCACAATCTAAAGGTTCTTTTTTTTTTCCCTCCCTTCTTTTTCTTCCTCCTCCATTCTTTATATATTAGGTGTCATATTCTGTACTCTTTGTGTATCCCTTGACTGACTTTGTGGGTATTTAATTTCGCATTTGGTTAGTATTTAGTTGGTCTACTTCCTTTGCTGTCGTTTTATTTTCTCTGGTGACACATATTTAGCCTTAGGTACACTTCCATCTAGAGCAGTCCCTTTAAAATACACTGTAGAGACGTTTTGTGGGAGGTAAATTCCCTCAACTTTTGCTTATCTGGGAATTGTTTAATCTCTCCTTCAAATTTAAATGATTATCTTGCCAGGTAGAGTATTCTTGGTTTGAGGTCCTTCTGTTTCATTGCATTAAATATATCATGCCACTCCCTTCTAGCCTGTAAGGTTTCTGCTGAGAAGTTTGATGATTGCCTGTTGGGTTTTCCTTTGTATGTGATCTTTTTTCTCTCTCTGGCTGCTTTAAATACTCTGTCCTTATCCTTGATCTTTGCCATTTTAATTACTATATGTCTTGGTGTTGTCTTCCTTGGGTCCTTTGTGTTGGGAGATCTGTGTACCGCCATGGCCTGAGAGTCTGTCTCCCCAGATTGGAGAAGTTTTCAGCAATTTCCTCTTCAAAGACACTTTCTATCCCTTTTTCTTCCTCTTCTTCCTCTGATACCCCTATACTGTGACTATTGTTCCGTTTGGATTGGTCACACAGTTCTCTTAATATTCTTTCATTCTTAGAGATTTTTTTTTTCTCTTTGTGCCTCAGCTTCTTTGTATTCCTGTTCTCTAATTTCTATTTCATTTACTGTCTCCTGTACCTCACCCAATCTGCTTTTAAATTAATCCCTCCATTTTATGTTTCATATCGGATAGTGTATTCTTGAACAATTTTATCTTATTCCTGAATTCCAACCTGAGTTCTTGAATATTTTTCTGTAGGTCTGTGAGCATGTTTATGATTTTCATTTTGAAATCTTTATCAGGAGGTTTCGTGATTTCAGAATCGCTTAACCCTCTTTCTGGTGTTTGAGAGATTTTGGGTTGTACCAGGTTCTTTTGCCATTTCATATTACTAATGATAACTATGTAATAATAACTTTATATAGGTGGCACCCTCTAGTGCCCAGAAGGTCTACTCTCTGGAGCTGCCCAGCACCTGGAGTGATGGCAGGGGTCTCAGGTGGTGCTGCTGCCTGCTGGTACGAAAGAGCTCCTTCTTGCTTCCAGGTACAGTACCTGCTTCCACTGCCATTGCCAGTGGGCTGAGCATGCAGTGAGGAGCCTCTGTGCTATGCCCCTGTGGCTGCCATAGGCGGGGCTGCCCTCCACCTGGCCTTGCGAAATGGTGGGGGAAGCAGTTTTGAAAGTTGGTGCTGGCCAGGAGAAAGGAACGGCAGGCTGCGTATTGCAGTGGGGGGCCTCAGGGCTGCATTCCCAGCCAGGGGAGTGGAGTGCGTGAAGTTCCTGAAAGTTCCCAACCCGCTGGAATGATTTTTTTCCTCCTGTCCTTTCTCTTGAGTAGCAAGCTCTGTGTAATCCTTGCCCCTTTAGTAGCCCTCTCACTGTTGGCATGTATTTCAAAGGGCCCACCTTTCTTTTGTCCCAGAGCGGCTGGTTGTGGGTACCTGTTCGCCAGGTGCAGCTGGAATCTTTGTCTCTCTGAGTTTTACCTCTGTGTTTACTTTCCAACCCCACTAATCTCCAGAGCACCATGTTATGTGGGTTCATGCTCCCAGAGCAGATCTAAAGGTGTGGGTACTTATCATTCCTGGGCTTCTGCTCCCTCCCCACTCCATTTCTCTTCCTCTTGCCTGTGAGCTGGGGTGAGAGGAGGGCTCAGGTCCTGCCAGATCGCGTCTTTGCTACCTTACCCTTTTCTGTGAGGTCTTCTCTTTTCCTCAGATGTAGGCCATCTGTTGCAGTCCTCTTTCCAGTCGCTCTTTCAGGATTAGTTGTATTTGCTGTATTTTCATGTTATATGTGATTTTGGGAGGAAGTGTCTGCCTCACTTCTCATGCTGCCATCTTGTTTAATCTTCATCTTTTTATTTTTACGAAAATACCTTTTTGCCAGTCAAAAGATCAAGTTTACTTTGAAAGAACGTTTCCTCTTAATTAAAAAACTATTAATGACATGCTCTTCAAAGTATTTCTTTGAATTACATGTTGGTGTTGGTGAGGCAGCAGTGAATGAAAAAGCTTCTCCACTCTGGGGATTTGGGAATGGATGTTATGATTGGATTATGTAGCTGCCTTAGCCAGCAGATATATTCCTGGTCACTTACTTATTTGTTTTTGTATGCTCAGTGCCTGGCACATAGTAGCTGCTGAAATGTTTGTTGAACAGATAAATGGATAAATGGTCTCCAATGAGATTAGCATATATCATCTTGAGTGTCTTAATGGTAGATCCTGTTTAGAATAGAGATTAACTGGACAGGCCACCTGGGTTTTGGGAAATTGGCTTTGGGAGTAATTAGGGAAGGGGAGAGGCTGGCTTAGCCTCTGTGGGGACCTCTTCTTTCAAATAGGGGACAGGATGAAGTAGTGGGGAGAACAGGCTAGCAACCCATGGCTGTGGGCTTTGGCACTTAGTCTCCAGCCCAAATAAGGCCTGTTGCTGCTCCATCACTGGTTTGGTGTAGGTGTGCATGTGTTGTGGGAGCCAGGTGGAAATGGCCAAGTCCTGCTGAGCTATTGGGAAGAAGCAGAGGTTGCAGAAGGAAAATGTCTGAGACTAAAAATGCTTTTTTTATGTGGGATGGATCAAGTGAATGATCCTTGAACTCTCATTTGGGACTTGATGCTGCTCTTTGTACTGGTCACTTTCCATACTGAAGGTGTTCCTTCCCTTCTAGACGACCGAGATCCTCACTTTATCCCTAGTGTGTGCATTACTCATGGCAGTAAAAGAGAACCAGACAGAGTCTCTGGGTGGTATGAAGTAGGAGGAAGAATATTGGGCAAGAAGTCGTGACTCAACTGGTAAGCTGTGTGGCTTTGAGCAAATTGCTTAACCTTGCTGGGTCTCTGTGGCAGCACCTGTAAGGAGAAGAGTTTGGATTAGGCAATTTTTTTGACTCAGCAACATACACTGTGCCAGGTGCCAGGCATGAGGCCAACAGTAAGAGTCTGGAGGGGCCTCAGTGTTGATTCACACACAGGGTGGTTCTCATTCTATCTGATAAAGACTGGAATATCAATAGGTAGAGAGAAGGAAGTGACTAATTCTGTTTGCTAAGGCTTGGGAGCTGACATTTGAAAAGTAGAAATTCACCAGAAACTTATTAATTCTGTCATCATTCATTAATTCCAGAAATGTTGGCTGGGTGCCTTCTGTATACAGAGAATGGGAAAACAGCCACAAAGGAAGACGAGGTCTTCATTCTCATTCAGTTCAATCTAAGCTGGTAGCAGGAGAGGCTGGGAAGGAAGACACTTAGTTGTCCGATGTACCCACAGTGTAGGTTGGGTCCCCATGGTACAACAAGAAAACAGAGGCCTGTGGAATAAAACCACTTGCCGAGCTCACGTAATAAGAAATAATAAGTTCTCAGATCCACCTGTTTGTCTTCAGAGCTCCAGCGTTTAACTGGGACACAATTCTGTGGGAGGGGGCGATTCACAAGGCCACTGGGCAGCCACTTGTTTTGCCTGCTGCCAGCATTTCTTCTGTGGGTAAGAGCCTACCTGTCTTCCTGTGGAGACCTGACCCCTCCCACTCTCACGTCATGCCTTTAAATTGGGGTTGTCATCCCTCCCCCAACAGGCTGCAGAGGTGAGTCCTGACTCAGGCTTGGCCTGTCAGCACACATTCTCTGGACGCAGCAACGGCCCTAGGGATGGGCACGTGAACATGACATGCCGCCCCACGTGGAGTCAGCGCCTGGGCTCTTGCTGGAGATTCGGGAAAAGAGCCTTGTTCTCTCCCCTGGAACCACTGAACTGCAGACTGTAAGCCCAGAGCAGTGGGTGGTCACCTTGCCCCCATGGGGGGGTGGGCGGGGAGAGGTCACCTGCCTGAGAACGAAGGTGACAGCCAGCTCAGAAAAGCACTTTCCTGACGACATGATTTGAGCCCTTGGATTGAATTTTGCCTGAGATGGGCACTATTCCTGTACTTTTCAGTCCTGTGAGTTTTCACTTCTTTTGTCCTCTTAAAGTAGTCTGGGTTACTATCGCTTGCATCTGGGAGTCCTGAAGAGTACAGCATGTGCAGAATTGAAGAGCATATGGAGAATTTTTATTTCTCTTTCTATTATGTCCATCACAGCATCTGCAAAAGTCTCCATCAACCTCACCTGAACTTTGTTCTCAGAGGGCACTAGGATGTGGTCTTTGGATGAGTCTTTCGCCTCTGCTGTGTCCCAGAACTCTGTTGCTGGGTCATGTGTTTCTGCACACTGAGTGACACCAGGCTTCACACACCTGGACATGGGTTGAGCAGCCTCCCTCTTCTGTCCATTCCAGGGCCTCTGCACCCAGCTCTGGCTCCTTCTCTCATCCTCTGGGACCTCAGACACAACTCCATCTGACTCTGGGGATGTCATATCAAGAGTCTGTGGAATGCTAGGATTGGGGTTGACAGCAGTGTGGATGGAGGTTGAGGATGACCAGAGGGGACAGCTGCTCCTCCGGTCCTAGTTTGTAGTAAAATCCTCTCAGGCTCTAAATCCTGGAAGTTCACCCCTGGACAGCCTGCCTGATGCAGCTCTGGTCCAGCCTTACCAGCACAGCTTGGACAGGAGTCTCAGCTGTTAAAGAGAAATTAATCTTGCCCTTGTTAAAATGGTAATATTCAAGTTGACTTCAATATGGGTCAACTCAGTTGCAAGAGAAGATGGAGACTGAACTTAACTCTGAATACAAAGACAGGTAGGGATTTATAACCAACAAGCAGAGTGAAAGGCTCAGGGGATGGAAAATAACTAAGAGCAGACGTCAAGGGTAGGGGGCTTCTTGCTAAACTGACCCAATAGGATTCTTGCTAAAGGAAGACCAAGAACTTAGAAATCCAAGGTGTGAGGAGGAAGTTGATCCAGTATCAAGGGTGGGGGGACGATCAGCATGAGTTTTTGCTAAGACTAGGTTAGGCAGACCTAGAACAGGGCTCAAGGACGGGGCCTGGTCGAGAAAGGGCCTGGAGGGCCCGACTAAAGGGCGGTGGAGGAGAGTCCTTGTCTCAGCTCTGGCCGGGGACGGCGTGCCGTCCTGCTCCTGGCCATCAGGTCTCCCCTCGTCCAGCAGAGTCTGGGGTTGAAGACTGCAGCAAACGCTTCACCGTGTTCGCCTGGGATGATGTTGGGAGGCGCCTGTGTCTAGAGCCCTCTGTGAAAGAGACACCAACCTCCATATTGAAGCAGAGATTTTTAACTCTACCTCTAGATGGCGCTGGACATCTGGACTGCACGGCCCTGTGATTCCCATCACTCAGCAAGTGCCTCAGAAGACCTCCATTAGCAAAGCACCGTTTAACTTGAGGCCATAAATGAGCTCACACACGGGGCCTCTTAGACCCTCAATCCATCAGCCACCTCTTTCTCCCTCGGTCCCTGCCCACCTTGCACATCTAGTCTGGCCTCCCAGTGGTGGATGAAGTCTCCTCTCCCACCGTTATCAGGGCACAACCCCGAGACCAGTCACAGCCGTTGTTAAGAAAGAGCTTCACAAAACATTTTGATAACCACTGCAATGCATGCCTGGAGACATAGGTCTGAGCTCTGGGAGCCTCCATGGTAGCATTTAGGTTGGACCAAGATCTCCATGTAAATTCACTCCAGAAGCCTGACATCCCTTTCTAGGAATGAAGCCATCCTTTTCAGAAACTCTCAGTGGAGTCAGCTGCAGATTAGCCTCCATGAATCCTGGGAAGAAGTCTGATGGGAACTGAGATTTAGGGAGAGTGGGTGAGTCCTGGGAAGAAGGAATCCAGCAAGGCAAGCCCTGTTTATTAGCAGGGCCTGATAATAGTAAGACAGTAGGATTCCAAGGATAACACTCTGATACCTGCCCTGAAACCAGCTGTGCGAAAAAAGCTCCATGTGACCTGAAAATCTCTATCATGCTGAATCTCTGAACCCTACAATATTTAGGGTACTGTGCATCCTTCCTGAGTTAGGATGTAATCATTAGGGTGGGGTTTCTTTCCCAGCAGACCCTACTGAACATTTCTGACACTAGTGACACCCTCAAGCTGCACCCTCGACTGGACCAGAGGTCAAGGCCAGCGTGGGAGCAGCCTCCCCTTGGAGAAGGACAGAGCTGCTGCCAAATGGTGCCTCCTCAGTGACACAGGCTCACTGGGAGAGGGGAGGCAGCCAGGGTTGCTCATGTAAGACCCACTCTGGGGATTCCAGGAATGTGTGGAGCAGAGGAGAAAAACTATGCAAGGAGTGAAAGTCTTGACTGTGAGAACGGCCGCTTAGAGCTAGGGAGACGCGGGTGTTCATGGTGATGGGATCCCATCGGGAACTCTGCGGGCGGGAGAGGGTCCTGAGGTGTCTGTTAATTCTTGGCACAGTGGGAATTTGCACCAGATCTAAGATGCAAACTCTCTCCTTTGCATCATTCTCTGAGCCCCTCATGCCTGACAGGATGGCACTGGGATTGCAAGCGGACTGTACTGAGCTCCTGAGCTCTGGAGAGGGGCTGAAGCAGTCAGGACGGGGAGAGCTTCACCAGACCCTTCAGAGCCATGTGGCCTGTGGTGTGCTAGGTGTACCTGCAGGGGTGACACACAAAATGCTGGGGAAGTGCTCAGAGCCACAGGGGACAGCTGACTTCTGGACGTGTTTGGGAGCATAACCTTAAGGGGACCCGCAGGAAGAGGACCCTGTCGTAAATGTCAGGGGTGCTCTAATTTATTTTCCTCCCCTGTCTCTCAGGAAAACCCCATTATTAACTTCTCTACCAAGGCCTAAAAGACCTCTATTAAAATGCAAATGAGATTTGCTAAGGACATCCCATGAGCCCTTCCCAACAATTAATGCCTTGGCTTCCCCTCCTTTCTTAGGGGAAATTAGCCCACAGAGAAGGGGACCTACCAGCATTTTGATGAGAGAGGTGAGAAAATGACCTAGCCTGGTGCAGCCTGGAATGTAGACGAGTCAGGGAAGCCAGGGGAGCTCGGGTTTCCAAAAAGGAAAGGGAATGACTTTTGGGGGGATGCAGAAGAAAGATGAAGGGGAAATTCAGACCAATTTCACAATTCTCAGTTTTACTTGGGGTCAAAATTTTCCACATTATTTAGCACCGGTCTTTCTTAAGGCATGGCTGACCCACTGAGAAGTCACCTATTCCATTCAGAAATACATATTTTCAAGAGAATCGGAAGTCCAAGTTACACATGCCCCCCTGCACCCTTCACCCCAAAGTCAGTCCCTCTCAGATTAAGAAGTGTGGTCTCCTAGCTGCCCCGTCAGCCTCCCTAACTGCCGTACTTCAGCTTTAAACAAAAGGTCTTCTGGGGGCCCCTCACACAGAATCTCTGGCCTACTAGCCAACAGCAGCAGGTGACATATTGTAGACATACCTCACTTTATAAAGAATGTGAGAAGTGTTGATCTTTCAGCCATGACATTAATTTATTTCAATGATTTATTATTTCAGTTATTTTCATTTCACAGAATTATTGCTTATTAATATAGACTTCCCTTTGAGTTCTCTGAGCCTCCAGTGTTTTCTATGAAAGGGCACGTCCCCTAGTGGCGAGCAGTGGTACTACAGGATTTATTTCTCTAGGCGCTTGCTTAGTCATTGGTGTGAACTTGAAAGTCTCTGCTGCTGAACGGTTTATGGAAGAAAAGTAAGGTATGTTGCAGACATTCCAAGATGACTTTTTTTTCCCCCTCATCTCAGGACATCTAAATTGATTCTCCAATTGATTCTTAATGCTACCAAGGCAGATCAAATGCTTAATGCTTAAAGCTGGCACATTAATTTTATATCAAATTTACAATAGGGTGATTATGCTCGGTACAACATTTTTGTAGAACACTGGGGCCCTTTGGATAATCAATCCATTAGGTTCATTTATAACTGTTCTATAAGGAAAAATGCATATTTTACTCTCTTAAAATTGTAGACATTTATAGTTATTGTATATTGCTGGTCATATCCGTAATTTACTTGATGTCAATTTCTTGGCCAGAGTGCTACCCTCTCTTGCCTTCACATCAGACTTCTCTCTGTCTGGCTGAATTCTGCTTTGTAGCATTAGGGGGAAATCAGGGACTTTCTAGACAATCAGACCAAATTGTGATCTCTTGAAATATGTGAGTATTGTTAAAAAAAAAAATTCAAGAGAGTAAATTTTGAAGATCTTATTGGCCTTATTCAGTGATTCATGAATTGGGTAGCATGCTACTTGGCAGATAGAAAGGAACTCTGAGGAGCTGTATGAAATAAGTTTTATAGGCAGAAGTGCAGCAGGAACAAGGAAGTTATGCCAGGTAAAACAGCGATTTGGTTATTGCAAGATTGCTTTCCTTTGAGGGATGGCAGGGATTTACCAGGTAGGTTAACTGACTACTGCCGATCGGGTGATTCCTGACCGGCTGGTTTAAGATTTCATTTCTGGGAGACCTTGAACTGTAAGTTAAGTCTCAGTTTGGTGATGTGGGGCTTAGCCTGCGTGACTCCATTTGGGGCATGTTGCCTTGTTTTTAACAGTATGAATACATTTTAAGCAATGGAAACCAAGAAACTAATGTTTTTAAGACATTCTTATATCACAGAGCATGAACAAATTCATAAATGCAACTCCACCCTCAGCCTTTGGAATCCATCTTCTGTGCCTAGGGAGACAGGAAGAAGGCTGCGGCCAACACGGAGAGCCACCTTTACCTGCACATTTTGCTGTTCCTAGGCTTCTTTTATTTTGTTCGGCATGACTTCCTCTATTCTCTTTCAAAAAATAGCTTGTGGGTGTGTGCTTGCAAAAAGAAACAAACAAGCAGGCTTGGCTGAAACCTTAAAGTCACAATGAACCCACTCCCAAATATGGGCTGTTTTCTGTGTGGTCACCTCTGAGCTTTGCTTCTGTTTTGCTTTCTCATCATATTACCTCAACAAGGATGCATGTCCATAAGACAGTGGCAGTAAGAATCCTTTATTCATCCTGAATCAGGATGGGCCTTGAAGTTCCCTGGAACGTGGATGCCATTGCTTAACATGGTAGCTCTGGGGGTTCATGCCGCCGGTGACAGCTCTGAAATGGTGCAGGCCCAGTAGAGGCTAAATCAAGAATTGATATTTAGCTGTGCAAAAAAATGCCAAAATAGGTTCATCTTTTCCTTGAAGTTTGGTTTGATGCCGGGAGATTTTTATGGTGCCAGAAACCACATGCTGGGCTGTAATTGAGCATAGTAATTGCCCAGCAGGCTGCAAAGCCCTGGACTGGAGGCGTCCTACAGAACCCCATTAATTTCTTGATTGGGCTTTAAAAGAATGGTGCTGCCCACAGGGCCAGGAAGACTTGTGTTTAATCTGCTTGGTCTTTAAATGAAGAAATGCTGGCTGTCCAGTTGGCTGATGTTTCCTCCTGACTCTGGGGCCTTGATCCATGATCCAAGGTTCCATTGCCAACACACTGTCTTAGACGTTTGTGATGTATCTTCTTGGCCTCCAAGAGTTCCCACAAGAACACTGAAGTGGGCAATGGAAGGATTCACGTCAATGGTTCACATGCACACCCAGATACCCCCAGAACGCAAAATAGGCCTTTTGTAATTATCTGGTTATTTCAGGTGGGAGGTTTGGAAAGCCTAGATTATTTGGGTAATTGTTTTTTCCTTTTTGTTCAATGTCCATTTGTTTAATGGCCCAAACTTCAGAAATGCCACCCAGAAGGCCTTCTGCATCCAGGATTCTGCTTTTTCCCCTGTCATTGTGTGGGAGACTCTCCGGGAATGTGACCACGCACTCCTAAATATCACCCCTAAAGGTTAGGTATATTTCCCAAAGATAACTGAATCGTGCTAAAATAGCTCCAATTGTTAGTATTAAAAAAATCTTTCCAAAATGTTTGTGTCTGGTGTCCTGCCTTCATAAACATAATGTGTGGCATAGAAGTTAATTTTTGCTGATTAAATGTATCCAGAATTCCCGGGTGATTGTTTTGATCATTAAAACTCACAGTTCGGGCTGGCGTAATGACTAGAAGGAAAACTAGGTTGAACACACACCATCTTCAGGACTTTTCTTGGAAGAGACATGTTTTAAACAATTAAGTCTACTTATTAGACTTCATTTTCAGTTAGATTTATCTTTCTCCTATTAATAGAAACAGTGCCAAATTTCCAGCTCACTGAGGGTCCCTATCATGTGCATTCCCATGAATTTAAATGTTACTGAACTGCAAGTGGTCCAGAAAAGTCAAAAAGCTGAGTAGCTACAATGCATCATTCTATGGCAGGGAATTAATTCCTGTGCTTTAGCAAGAAGTTTCTTCTGTTTCTCACCACCTCTGCCCTGATGGTGGTGCTTGGGGAGGATTTCTCCTTCTTGCCCACTTGCAGGTGGAGTGTCTTCTATGCTATAGATTCAGTAGGTTACCAAATCATTATTTGTATGGAAAAGATACACTTGGAGTTCCAGCTCTGAATTCATGATATTGGGGCCTCATCTCTGTATCAGATTCGTAAGGTGGCAAGAAGAGATTCCAGTGTGCCCCACATCCTCCATGCGCTGCCCTGCCCTTCGTCTGGCCTACTGCTAGACTGTGCATATACTGGCTTATCACGTCCCTGGAGACTGGGGGGCTCTTATTCAGCAGCCAGGTCCACACCCTCTGTGATTAAATAATCTTCCTCTGAGATTAAGTGTATGATTAAATGCCCTCTGTGTGCCGAAAATACTTTCCTCTAATATGGTATTGGTGTTTGACGCTATTTCTGGTAGCTTTTATCATATAGCTGTTAAAAAAAAATTACGAAATCTGATTATTCAAAAATTCTCCTTTACAGATTCTGGGTTCCATGTCTTCTTTTGGAAAGACTACTCAAACTAAGATAATTAAAAGAGTAGGAGAGAATAAAAATAATTTTTTTCTGTATGTATTAGTTTCCTATTGCTGTGTAACAAACTCCCACTAGCTGAAAGCAGACCTAAGGAATGTGGATTAATTCCTCAGTTTCCCTGGATCAGGAGTCTGGGCATGCACGCCCCTCTGTACGGGGTGTCCCCGGGCTGCAATACAGATGTTGCCTGGGGCTGGGGTCTCTTCCGGAGCCCAGCGTCCTCTTCCAGGCTCCCATGGCACAACGCACTTCTTGTAGCTGTGAAACTCATAGGAACTTGCTTCTTCAAGGCCAGTAGGAAAATTTCTGAGGCATCAAGTCTCTGACCTCTAGATTCTCTTCTGGAGGTTTACCTGATTAGTTCGGGCTCACCTAGGGTAATTTCTCTTTTGATTAACTCTAAGGCACTGGCTAGTGTCCTTAATTATAACTGCAAAATCCCTTTGCCTTTGTCACTTAACAGAAGCTCGTTGTAGGAGTGACAACCATCATATTCGCAGGTCCCACGCACACTCAAGGGGAGGAAATTGTTTGTATACCAGGACTTAGGAATCATGAGTGTCATCTTGGAATTCCGTTTACTACACTATTTTTTTGGTTTTAGAAGAATGCTTAGAATTTAAATCATTTGTATATGGTAGTAGATTGGTACAAGAATTTCTGTTATAATTCAGAAATCTGTTATAATTATATAATTATATAATTATATAATGTTATAAATTCTAAAAACCCTCCTATTCTGCAAAATCACACATTCAAAATGACAGGGTTTATTGAAAAAAACTAAAGTCAAGGGAAGACCACTTAAAAGCTAAGCTGCTTTGTAACCCGAGGACTAAAAAAACAAAAAGAATCCTCATAAAGCTACCAGCATAGTTTAAAAGACAGTTTAAAGTCCCAATAAATAATGATATATAACAGCAAATACAGAACTCTATCTAACAAATCAAAAAATGAGTGTAGCCTGATAGTAGTAAGAAAAGGTTGATTTGAGGCTGCTAAATACAATAATAGAAAGTGCACAAAGACTGGGGAACCTCATAATGAGCATGTTACCAAACGAGGCCAACAGAAAAATGTGGAACAGGCATCGCGTCCAGAACCGTCTCCCTTGCAGACTGTGCACTGCCCTGCTTTAGCATGTGTGATGGTCAGTCTCTATTACTTGATAGCAAAACCTTTAACTTGCTGGGAACATGGACTATGAAAATGACCTCCGTGTTACATTCTTTATTTACCAACAACGTTTGAGCTAACGTGTGTTACAGAAACTCATGTTGTAGCAGAACAGGCTGTAAATAATTAAAATTTCTCCTCTATTGCTACAACATCATTGAATAGTATATCATTTCTTCTCTAGTGATTTTCTAAATTTTGGTTTTTATCTTATTTCTATTTTAAATTTTGCTTCAAAGTGTACATGTACATAGTCTAGTAGTTCTTTTTTTCTGGCTACACAATAAACATTTGTTGGACAAAATTATTAGCAAGCAGCACAACATAGTTCATACAACCTGCTTGGCATGCTCAATGAAATCCCAGGTCTGTGTTTCTCCAGATGCTTCAGCCTTTGCGTAAAAGGTTACAACATTCAGGCACTGGCAACAATACCCTGAAGGCATAATTGTTAACTTTATTGCCTTCATTAGTTAATTAAAATCCTCCAAGATCAATCCAGATCTCACTCTAACCCTAAGCACCATTCTAAAAGGTTTCAATGTATAATTTACCAGATCTATGCTCTGTTTCTAAGGAAGGGGAATATTCCCAAATGTTCAGGCAATTCACATACATCAGATACCAACGTCAACAAAAGCCCATTTCTAACATCTGCTCTATGAGAGTATCAGTTCTATAATAGGAATACCTTCTGAGGGAAATGTTTCTGATGACATACTAGCTCATCACTCCTAGAATGTAAATTCTTGTTAGCATATTGAGATAAAAAAAACAAGAATGCAAACTCCATGAAGGCAAGGATTTTTGTCTGTTTTGTTCACTGATGTACTTGGCCCATAATAAGTGCTCAAATATTTGTTGAAAGAGTAAATATGCTGACTTTGCTGAAGTATTTAAGTTATAGACATAAACATTTTTGGCCACAAGCATTCTTAATGCAATCACAATAATAATAATAATAAAAAGGTTTGAAACACAGAGTCCAATTGTAGGGAGTTCAAGAGCTTAAAGGGAGGAGAGGGGAGGCATTCAGGTAAAAGAAAAGGCATGCTAGCTTACTCATGTTGGATATCATGTATTTTCTCTAAAATTGTATCAGTCTGGCAACAATTAACAGAGGCCCACTTAATCTGAAAATTAAACTGGTACTCACAGCCAATACATTGTGGGTCTGCATTTTCTGTTTAGCTTTTTTAACTCCTTTTCTTAAAATTATTCCCTTGCTTTTGAGTATGTTTTTAATACTACACCATATTATTTCACCATATTATTTGCATTATGCTAAACCGTGGCCAACCGTTAATGTAAAAGAAAGACATTACTTTATTTCTTAATGGATACACAAAACTTTTACATATACTTTTTATGTATTCAGCCCCTGTAAAGCCATCAGATATTTGAAAAAGTTTTTCAACATGAATCAGAGAGTCTAGTTTTAAGAACTTAATTATGAGTGGGTAATCATTACCCATTTAATATAGTCCCCCAAAACAATAATATGTAAAATGAAAGGAAGGGCCCTCAGAGTTTGTTTGAAATCCTGTCTGTTCTTTGTTTAATAAGTGTGTGGTCACTTTCAGAATCCACTCCAGGGCCCAACTTAATTTAGACATCAGGCAAACCACTCAGGGCAAAAGATACTTGAAGAACACCACCACCAGGTTGGAGGGTGAACGGCTAGAGACCCAGCCAGTGGGAGTGTTCTGGAAGCTGGCCTGGCCAGGACCGAGATGGCACGTGGTGTCAGTGCTGCCTCCCAGCTTCCCCCAAGCCCAGCCGCCCGGGGCATCCTAACCACCTTCCACGGCACCCATCTCCATTTTGCACCCGTTGCCGTGCCTCATTCCCAGCAGTGGGACTAGTCCAGTAGTTCTTGAAGACTTATTTCAAAAACATAGCCAGTCCTTGTGTATCTGCCACCATTTCCTGTTCCTTGAGGCAAGCATTTCAATTATCTCAGTTGATTCTTTTGTTATCTACCTCTGTATCTCTAAATAACATGTTTATATTGCTCTTTCTTGATCTTT
The DNA here is from genome assembly GCA_032199065.1 of Smutsia gigantea. NCBI lineage: Eukaryota > Metazoa > Chordata > Mammalia > Pholidota > Manidae > Smutsia > Smutsia gigantea. Next base: position 14,864 of record JAVSCE010012578.1, on the reverse strand, counting down.
TTTTTCAGTTTCAGCTATTATCTGTTGACTTCCTGTTAGGGAAGGTAAAGATTTAGCTCATGTTCATTCTTCTGCCCCTGCCACACCAAACCACCCATCCATTCACCCTCACGATACAATTCTATTGTAATTTTTTTTAGCTACCTAAAGGATTTGCATTCATATGGCTATGTAAGTGCCAGTCATACCCAATCAATGAACAACTGGTGATTATTTTTTCTCTTTTGCCTAATGTATTGCCTAGAATTAATAAGTGACTTAAAAATTAGATTCGTTTTCATGTATGTATTAATAGAACTCTTAAAGTTTCCCCTAGGTATGAGAGTCTCTTTTGATACAGTAGGCATTCTATTAAGTTAAACTTCTTTAAGAATTTGCCTGGGGCCCTCTGACCTTCTTTATTCTGGATTGGCTACTTTCTAGCCTTGGCTGACCTCTCTCAAGATGTCATCCTGAAACTTCCTTTCATCAGCATCTCGACTGTGTACACCTGAAAATGTTTTATTTTACCCAGACACTTGATTAAAAATTTGGGTATAGAGTAGTAGGTTGGAAATATTTTTTTTCTCAGCATTGTGAAAGCTTTGACCCATCTTCATCTTGCTTCAGCAATTCTGTTGAGAAATCCATGCCATTCTGAATCTTGTATCCAGATCACTTGTAGAAACTGGCTTGTAAAGTTTTCTTTCTGGAGCTTTAGGATCTCTTTAGTATTCCAGAATTTTGTGGTGCTGGTATCTTACTGTGATGCCGTTTTCAGTCTTTATGCTTGGCATTTGGTAAGTCCCTTCAATACAGAAACACGTGTCTATCTGTTCTTAGAAATCTTCTGGAATTTTTGATTGGATATTTTTCTTCTTTCCATTTTCTTTATTCTCTCATTCTGGGAACTCCCATCATTCAAATGTTGGACCAGCTCAACTGGTCTTTTCATTGTCTCTTTGTTATCTTCTGGGATACTTACCTTTTCTCTCTGAGCTTCTATTTATTTCTCTATCACTGGTAATTAGTGAATGTTTTCTCCTCAGAACTTGTTTCCCTTTCCCTCATTTGTCGCACAGCACAGACTGACTCCCATGGCAGTGATTCATGCCATTTCCAAATACTTCTGGTTTTCTCTTCTTCTGGGCATGTGGTCCCCTTGCAGTGAAGTGGGGTGACTTGCTCAGTCCTGGCTGGTGTGTTGTGAATGGAAGTGATGTGTGTTATTTCCAGGCTGGAGAACTGAATTGCCAGTGCTACATTTTCCAGAGCTCTCTATTCTTCTACTGTAGTGATCAACAGTGCTGCAGATAGGGATTGCCCCTAAGTCTGGTCCCACAGTATAGACGATACTGGATCACAGCAGAGCCCCCTGTGGACAATAATGGACAAAACAAAACATGAGAACGCTAGGATTGTTCCTTACCAGAGCAAACGTAACCCATCCTGAAACAACCTCAGTTCCAAAGGTGGGGTGGGGGCGGGAGGGCAGGCGCTGGAATTTCCCTCTCGCTAGTGATTTGTTCAGGTATATGGACCTGAGAGAACGAGCTTTCCTCTTGTCATCTTTTTCCTAAATTGGCTCCTTCAGACTAAAGGAACAGAGTTTGACAGTTGAGGGAGGACTCCTTTCTATCCATCTATCTCTTTCTAGTTCATCTATTGAGAACATAAATGCTACGATAGGGATAAATCATCCTTAAAATTCAAAATTCCGCAGCTATTATAGATGACAGGTAAACAGAATCCTTGATGAACCTGTTGAACAACTGGACCAACCATCCCTAGACTGTGGTTTAGACTTAGAGCTGTGAAGGGAACCATGTCTTCACGGCTTGAGCCACTCTGAGATTGGTTTCTTTTAGAATGGAAAGTCCAAAACATTCTAGCTGCTGTGTGAATGATAATACCAGCCTTGCAGTTGGAGAGCTAATTAAGATAAGGTGCCCATAGTAATCATTCAGTAAAGTCATGTATTTCTTTATTCTGTGCCTCCTGTTTTTAAAATCAGCCTTGTCCATTAAACTCATGAAAGGTAAGAAATTACAGATTAAAGTTAGCAAATGATGTCACTCTTCTCACATCAAACTCCTGTGATTGGCTAGGCCTTATTTTGTATTGTTCATTTATGTTTGTTTAATTACACTCACCCTGTTCCAAAAAGGATTTGATGTAAAATTTGATTACCACAGCCTTAGAGTTTGGAAGGATTTGCCTAAAGCAAAACCACAAAGAAATCACTAGCATAGTAATTATAGTAAGTATCAAAATTCTTAGGGTGCTGAAGGTGCGAAATTCTCAGTTGACTGAAGGCCATCTTCCCATTTCCCAGTTTCCCATTTTGTACTTGCTTTTAGACCCATTTCAAAGCTGCCCCTGTGACAGAGGGGAAATGCCTGCTCAAAGTCACACCTTAAATGGACATGTGACGTAATGAGCGAGAGCCTGTGGGCCACATCCAGCTACTGACCTGGCTGGGTGCTGCCAGAGAACTAAGAATGGTTTTTATAGTTTAAAAGAATTTCAGTGGACAAAAAAATAAATAAAGATACAGACTGCATGTGGTCACAAAGCCAAAAATATTTAGTATCTGATCCTTTCCAGGAAAATTTTGCCAACCCCTTGTTAAGAGCCCACGACACAGAACTAGGCAGGCCTGACTGAATCCTAGTGAGACCCATCAGGTTACTTACCATCTCTGAGCCTCAATTTCCTCATCTGTAAAATGAGGATACTGCACCAACTTCTCAGGCTTGGTGTAAGGATTGAATGAAATTGGGTTTGTAGAGCCCTCACAGAGCCAGGTAAATATTTGCCATAAAATCTTACTTATTTTTATGGTTTTTGAGCAAAACCTCCTGGTAGCCCCTAGAGCAGACTGCTCCATCCACGCGGGAGCTGCGAAGGCGTTGTTGTCTCCTGTGTGTTGGTGGCGCTGAGCCTCTCTCCTCCCTCTGCTCCCAGCTGTAATCAGGCAATCATTTTTGCCCTAGTACCTAATCAAACAATTTTGCCATTTCACATTTATGCACTCATACGTTACACACTATTCTGTGAAACTCATATATTTCCATTAAGAGATAATAATAAACTCTAGTACTTCAAGTTTTTCCAAGTTCATGATTGATGACAGTGTGATAAAGAGCCGAGTTCTCCTTGCCAGCTCAGGTGAGAATCTGCTGGGGGCAATGGCCGGGCCTCCCTGCCACGCCTTCCAGTGCCCCTCAACACCCTGCCTGCCCAGAGCCGTCTGGGGATGACCCCTCGCCCAGGGGCAGCTGCAGAGTAAAAAGCCTGGGTTTGTGACATCTTTCTCTCTCCCTCTTCTTCCAGTGCACCTCTGGAGGTGGAGTATTCAGGCAGAAGGCAAGTTGTGATCATAATCCAGAGGGTCTGGAAATTTGATTGCCTTTATTTTTATATGGTTCAGTGGTAGCAAAGGCTGAAAAATCTGTGGGTTCATGCTTCCTGTCCTCCTTTGTTTGTAAAAGTTGGCTCTGAAGTCTGAGTGCTTTGCATCCTTGGCAGGTAGAGAGCCCTCCTGGAGGTCTGTTCCCAGAGCTAGGATGTGACACCAGCTGGGAGAAGTCAGAGGGGTGAGGACCCCACCGCTGGGCGAGGAGGTTGCCCTGTCACCGTGGCTCCACAGCCTCCGTGGGAGCGGGACGTGGCCATGCCTGGGAATTGCGCCCAGCTCGGCCTCTCTTTAGAAGTCAACATTAGATCCCCTCTTCCAAGGCAGGAAAGACAGGAAGTTGGACAAAAGGGAGTAGGTAGCTCAGCCAATGTCATGGCCACACACTCATGTGGGGAGGGAGCCCAGCGTCAAGACTGTGTGGGAGGCCACTGCCAATTTCTGCCCGCATGCAGGCAGTGAAAGCTCCGAGAAGCTTTGAGAGGTGAAGAGCTGGGCGACTTGGAACAGAGGAGGAGCCAGGCTGTGAGTGTGGGTGGCTTCGCCGGGGCAGGGGTGCTTGTTGCCCTTCCGGTGGCACCTGCAAGGGGCTGTGTTGGGGGTGCCCCTCTCCTCCAGGAATAGGACTGCTTTGGTCACCTTTACCTCTGTCTGCATGATCAGGGACTCACGAGGGGGCCAGCCTCATCAGCCCAGCTGAGGGCATTTATGTCTGACACTGACCTTTGCTAACGGATGCAAACTCTGTTCTCAGGCAGCCCAGGGGTGTTTAGAGGTGGTTGGAACTGGGGGGTTAATCAGATGTGCCTCCTTGTATCCTTAAACTAAGGTTCTTTTTCCAAAAGGCATTTCAAATGCATTGTTTTCCTTTCTCCCATTAGATTTTTCACTCATTTGTGTGCCGAGTTACACAGCCGTAAGGCGGGTACCAACCTGCCAAAGCAGTTAATAATCCACTTTGCCTCCACTTTCTGCACTTAGAAGAGAAGGGAGAAGATTCACTTCTTGGTCTCCATAGCAAAACCTTGGCACTCTCCTAGGAAGGCAGTGAGCAGAATGAGAATGGGAGAGCCTCATACTGCTTTTTCTAGAGACAGCACCGGGGACAGCAGACGCTGGTCAGGCCCTGAGAGGAATGCCAGCCCTGCCTGCCCCAGAGAGCCGCCCTCTTGCTTGGGGCTTCTCCCCTCAAAGGGTCTGAAAACCCTAAGTCAGAGCCCACCTTTGTTTTCAGCTCGCACATGCTTAGGATGCCCTGGGTCACCTTTCCCTCCAGGCTCTTCTTCTAAGAGGTTGAGGGCTGATACCCAGTGGAAGGGTAGGAGTCAAAAAAATAAGTTTCCTCAACTTCAAAATTGAGCAATTCCACCCAGTCCTTAGATTCTTTTCTCTCTTCTCCTGTCCCTTTTGTTTTCTCCCACAGCCTACTGGAAGAATAGGGTGCTGCTTCTTGCTCTACAACTCACTGAGATTATTTAATGTTCCCACCACTGGGGTAGGGGATGTTTCCCCTAAGATGTAAGTGACGATGATCCGCTTTTGAAGCCTTGAACAGAAAGAACGGAGGTGTGCTCCCTGGGTGCTGACATCGTGGAACTGCTCCTGCTTCATCCAGCAGGGATACTGGACAGAGTTGCAAAGGGAGCCCTTTGCTGGACTCCTTTGCTCCTAACTAGCCTTATCGGTTCCCTCTGTGAAGTGTAATAATGTATTTGTCTTTCTGATGCAGAATTAGATCATGCTGAAACATATGGCATCAGAAACCCAAGATACTTTAATGAAGGGTAGGGCGTGAACTACACTTCTGACACACTTTTCTTGTGGTCTTCAAATGCATTAAAACGGACTTTGGATCATCTGCAGGCCTTGGTAAACACAGATTGCTGGGGCCTGAGGATTTGCATGTCTAGCAAATTCCCAGCTCTTGCTGATGCAGAGACACAGGGATCACACTTTGAGAACTAGAGCATTCAAAGGATTGTGGGTTCTTAGCTCAATTTCTTTTCTCAACCAAGGCCATAGAGTGCTTTGTTCTCTTAAAAGCTTCTGAAAACATTTCCAACGGGCATATCTTTTCCTTTCATTAATGTGAGAACTAATGTAAATACCAACTTTGCTGGCCAGGATGTGGCTGCCCTGAGCCTGCCTGGACTGGGGACATGGCTGGGAAACAGACCCTGCCAGTAGGACGGCTTCTAGAAGAGTAAGGAAGGGATGGTGTGCTTATTGTTTTCCCAGCCATTGCTGGGATGTCCCGGCAACTTGGGATTATTTTTCCTTGCCATACATGCCCAAAGCAGCTTTCTTTGTCTGGCACGTTCCAGGAGAGGGGTCCCGTAGGAGGGGAGTGAGAACTTGGGCTCTGCCAAAAGCTCTGGAGTTGAATTTTCCCATCACAACTGGTTGCTTTCCGTTCTTCAGTGCTTCCTATGTTCTTCTTAGGATCTTCGGTGTTCTTTCATCAGCAAGTAAGAACATACAAAATGCAAACTACTTTAGCCAAAAAAGGAAAACGCTTCAGCTTAAGTAACTGGACAGGCCAGGGGAAAGGTGCCAAGCTGATCTCAAATGAGATCTCCATGCATCTCTGCCCTGTCTTTTTTGGCACCATGACCTGTCACCTGAGTGCCCACCATGAGCAAAGAAGTGTCCAGGCACTGGGAAGAGGGGTCCCATTTACATTCAAAAGGAACCAGAAAGAAAAAATAATGGGTGGTCTATGTAATGTTTATCCCTTTATCATAAAAGTTTTTCTCTCCTGAATTCTAACCATTCAACGTGTATAACTCTTTCATCACCACCACCCACAAAGCCTCCCCTGGCAAGAAGTAAGGTCTCTTTCTCCGAGTGCCACCACCAGTTTACTTGTGCGACGTGGTGTAGTTCCATCAAACACCCTGGCTCTGCGGCGTATAGCCTGGGCACTTGCTGGCTGTTTGTATTCCTAGAGCAGTTACTGCAGCTCTCTGTGCCTTAATTTTCTCATCATAAAATGACAATAGTAAGTATCCAGCTCCTAGAGTCCTGAGGTGAACAACAGGAACTATTAAAAGTGCTGGGACAGCCTCTGGTGCAGAGAAATCCCCCAACAAATGTTCCGCTTTGTAAGGGAAACTCACACTACCTCCTTTCCACTTTGCATTATTATTTTTGCTTAGAGAACCCTACATCCCCCTTTTCACAGGCTGGGCCCCCTTGGCTATAGAAAATGTCCTGACCCGCAACTGTAGAAGGTTTTGTCGATGTCTTAGTGTCTGATGACATGTCAAGATTGCCAGCCATACCCTGACTCACACTTGGTTGGAGAAGAATTTCTTGATGGGCACGTTTGTCTCTATTTTCTCCAGGCTCCTCCCGTAATGACTGCCAGCCCGTCATGAGCAGCTAGACTTCTTTTAAAACAAGAGACATCTTAGGTTGGCCTTTTCAGGGTTCCTCTTTCCATCCCCAGATGTTTTAATATATCATATTTACTGCCAACAATAAGATTTAAAAATCTTTGAGGAATCCAAGCATTCCAGTGTTGGTGCTGGTAGGTTCTTTAAGTGCTTCCAAATTCTTGTATCCAAATGTCAGAATATGAATTTTTATATTATATCTCACATATAGTTAAAGGAAAGAGAAATGCCTCCCTGAGAATTCATCCTCACATGGAAAGCTGGAACCACTGTGCACTGTTGGCAGGAATGTAAAATGGTACAGTTGCCATGGAAAACAGTGTGGCGATTCTTCAAAAAAATTAACTTAGATTTACTATGGGATCCTGCAGTTCGACTTCTGGACATACATACCAAAGAACTGAAAGGTGAAATCTCCAAGAGGTATTTGTCCATCATGTTTATAGCAGCTTTAATCGCAGTAGTCAAAAGGTGGAAGTAACCCAAGTGTCTGTAAATAAATGAATGGATAAGAAAATGTGATATCGCTGTATGGTGGAATACTATTCAGCCCTTAAAAGGAAAGGCCCATTCCAGGAGAGGGGTCCCATAGGAGGGACCCGCTACGATGTGGATGAACCTTGAGAACATTATGCTAAGTGAAACAGGCCAGTCACAGAAGGACAAACTTTATGATTCCACTCCTATGAGGTACCTAGCATAGTCAGTTCATACAGACAGAAAGTAGAGCAGTGGTTCCTAGGGGCTGAGTGGGAGAGCAGATGGGGAGTTGTTTGATGAGCATAGAGTTTCGGTTTGTCAAGATGAAGAGAGTTCTGGAGATGGGTTGCACAGCATGAATGTACTTAACTCTACTGAACAGTACACCTAACATTGGTGAAGATGGTGAACTGTATGTAAGTATTTTACTGCAATTAAGAAAATAAATTCATCCTCATAACCTGGCTTGAGAAATACTATCTTAGGAATGAATCTCTCACTATATGGAAATCTTTCACTTGCTGATTACTGCTATTAAAGAGAAGCTTTCTTATTCTAACTGGAAAAGGAGAATTTTTAAAGATTGTCACAAAGTAGTTTTCTATCAGGAGGGCTATGCACATTGTCATTAGGGGAAAAAGCATTTGCTGGGGAAAATGAAACGAAGGCAGGCAGCTCAGGTACAGAAAGGACAATTAAAAGCTGTTGGCATTGGCAACCGTAATGGGCTCCCCCTGAATGTCCTGTTTTAGAACTTAGAAAAAAGGAGCCATGTCAAGAGCCCCACATCCACACCATTCACTCCAAGTTTGTGTGACATTGGATTTCCATATTTGATATGAGTTTTAAGCCTCTATGACATGTACATTCATCATTTATGTACATTCCCTATCTTCCCAACTAGATAATATTCTTGAGGACAGAATCCCTATCTGATTTAAACCAAACAAGACTATTCCTTTTATTCTGTTTAGGTAATAAACGGAGATTGATTTTCAAGCTATGTCAACACTGCATATTGTCAGAGAGTCTTTTAAGAATGTAGGTTTCTGATAGAACCTGAAGAGCAAATTTGGAAAGATGGAAAAGAGGGACGTGTCTGAAGGAATTGGCAGGGTGGTGAAGTTTATGCTGGGGGCTGCTTTGAAGGACCGAATGTAGGAACAAGGAAGAATGTGTTTATTTGGTGTTATAAACATTCCCTTCCAGAGGCAGTCCAGCATATTTTTTACTGTAAATTGTCAAAACACTAAACTTTCCTTAAGTGTAGGCAACCAACAGGATTGTCAACAAGGAATCTGCCATTTCTTCTCTTCTTGATCAGTAGGAGTCACCAGCTGTCAGGCGCCCGGGTGTGTCAGGTATCCATGATGCAGTCCAGCTTCTGCCCCTGTGCTCAAGTGCCTCCACAGCTGCTCTCCCCAATATCCCACTAAGCTTCTAGTAGCAAAATCCTATGGACAATTTTAATGCCTTAGCCCAGGGATTGGCAAACTTCTTCTGTAAAGGGCCAGATAGTAAACACTCTAGGCTTGTGGGCCATGTGGTTTCTGTTGCAACTACTCAACTCTGCCATTGTAGTGGGAAAGCAGTCATAGATGAGACATAGATGAATGAGTATGGCTGTGTTCCAATAAAACTTTATGGCACTGAAATTTGAATTTCATATAATTTTCAAATGTTATATTCTTCTTTTAATTTTTTTAAAGCACTTAAAAATGTAAAAAACACCCTCAGCTTGTGGGCCATACAAAAACAGGCAGGGGATGGATGTGGCCTGCAGGCCACAGTTTGCTGACCCCTGTCTTAAAGCTCTCCGGCTCATTCTAACATACAGGCAGTGTTGAGAACCCCTAGCCTATACTGGGAGTTTCTTGAAGCATAGGCCTAATTTATATTGCATCACCATTTGGGAGGTAGGTGTTGATATGGGTGAATTTATCTTTTTGGATTCCCTGTATCTCCTTCCTGATGGGTATTTATTGAAATGGTTAATAAATGAAGATAACTAGGGAGCGGGGTAGGCCATGATTGGTAAAGAAGAGGGATGGAGAGCAGTAGGTGCCTCTGGGATTCAAGGGAGGCAGAGGTATTGGGAGGCTCTGTGTCACCCATGGGGGTGCACCATTCAGACCTCACTTCAAGGGAACCTGCTGTGGGGAGGGCAGCTGGCTAACAGTCGTCAGCTGCTATACTTTTGGGTTCACACTGAAACCATGCTCTCCCCAGGCTGCTCCCAGCCAGTATTGAGCATGACTGGAGCCCCAGAGCTGGGCTCTTCCCGCCCCATACAGGACCCTTCTGAGGGCCAGTCTTTGCCCTGAGGCTTTGCACCAGCCCAGCCGAGGCTGTCGCAGAATGGCTGCTTCCATCCCATTTACCTGCCCCATGGTCGGCAGGCTCCCCAGCTAGACCTCATCCCCCTCCCCTTTATCCTCCACAGGTATGTCCTCCAGTGAATCTCTTCTCAGAGGACTCGGACTGGTGCAAGGGACACTCAGGGAGGAGGTTTGTGAAAAGTAGGTAGATCGCATGTTATCTCAAGTTTGGGATTGCTTTTCCTCTTCTCATCTTCTCATTTCTCAGAGAGGATCAACAGGGTGGCCGAATGGCCATGCTGATTTTAATGGAACTGATGAAAGAATTGCAGTCAAGTGTGAAATTTCTTCCTGAGCTCACAGGTATTCTAGCCTTGAGACAGGTAATTCCTTAGGGAACTTATGTTGCACTCATAGCTTTGGGTAAAAATTAATCCCCATTCCATGTCATCGTGCTAGAAGGCCTGGAGTTGCTGTTTCCCGGAGGCAGGAGGGGAGCCCCGGATGGGAGGCCGGGCTCCGCTCGCTCCCTGTGCTGGGCATTCTCCAGCCAGCGCCTGCCTGTCAGCAGCAGTGACGGGGATGAGGGGAGTGTGCAGAGTGGACCGTCCCCAGCTTGTGCGGCCTTTGCTGCCATTCTGTTGAGTTTATCTGAGAATGGATACTAGATCTGAAGCTCCTCTGTGGGGAGACGTGATGGGCAGAAACCAGACAGACTTCCGGGAAGATGGCGGTGTGAGCAGGGCGGCAAAAATCTCCTCCCAACACTGTATTTATCTACGAAAACACAGAAAATACATCTATTCCTAAAAGAGAGACGAGAATACACAGGAAAGCACACAGCGTGCAGCTACACCCGAGAGGACTCGGCACCCCAAGAGGCGGGTAAGATACGGAGCCGCGACCAGGCGGGACCCGAGCCCTCCCCCACCCCAGCGCACCCGCGGGAGGAGAGGATTTGGAGCCGGGAGGGAGTGGAAGTACACCCCGTGAAGTAGCCAGCCCCGGTGATCTGCGCGGGGAGCGCGGACCCACATTGCGCAGTGCAGCGGAGATTGGAGAGACAGAGGGGCCGGATCTGAGCGGGGAACACGCCAGGGTGCTTGCAGCTGGCTCCCAGGAAGGAAAAAAAAAAAAAGTTCGCGCTTTCTTCAGCGGTCTTAAAGAGACAGGAGCCCAGCGGAGGAGCCGGATGCCCCAGCACACTCAGCCCAGCAGGCTGGGAGTCCTGGGGAGTTTCAGACGCCTTAGCTGGCGACTGAGGAAGCGTAGCCATACTTAACACTTCTCACTGAGATCAACAGCCTCCTACTGGTTCCCACCCCTGCCAGAGCGATAAAGGGCCCTGCGGAGCGGCACAGTCACAGCTGTGGAATAGTGGGGCAATAGCGCCACCTAGAGCATTCCCACAGAATCTATGTCCGGTGGGCATTTTTTTTGTTTTTTTTTGTTTTTTGTTTTGTTTTTGTTTTTTCTTTTCTTTCTTTTGTTTCTTTTTTTCTTTCTTTTTTTCCTTTTTTTTCTTTTTTTCTCTTTTTTTTCTTCTCTTTTTAAAGTCTTAAAGAGCCCAGCTGACATACGTGGCAACTATCAGTGACCAAATTATACAGCCATGAAAAGACAGAGGAATATGGTTCAGACCAAAATCAACCAGACAACCCCAGAGAGGGAGTCTGAAGGGATGGAAATGCACAGCCTCCCTGAAAAAGAATTCAGAATAAAAGTCATAACCATGCTGATGGACCTACAGAGAAATGTGCAAGAGCTGAGGGAGGAAGTGAGGGAACTGAGGAAAGACAATACAGAAATCAGACAAGCGATCGACGGGCTTAACAGCAGAATGGATGAGATGCGAGAGACTGTTAATGGAATAGAAAACAGAGAACAGGAGTACAGAGCAGCTGAGGCAGAGAGAGATAAAGGATTTCTAGGAATGAAAGAATATTAAGAGAACTGTGTGACCAATCCAAACGGAACAATATTCGCATTATAGGAGTACCAGAGGAAGAAGAGAGAGAAAAAGGGATAGAAGTGTCTTTGAAGAAATAATTGCTGAAAACTTTCCCTCGCTGGGGAAGGAAGTAGTCTCGCAGTCCACCGAAGCTCATAGATCTCCCAACACAAGGGACCCAAGGAAGACAACACCAAGACACATAATAATTAAGATGGCAAACATCAAAGATAAAGACAGGGTATTAAAGGCAGCTAGAGAGAGAAAAAAGATCACCTACAAAGGAAAACCCATCAGACTATCATCACACTTCTCAACAGAAACCTTACAGGCCAGAAGAGAATGGCATGATATATTTAACGTTATGAAACAGAAGGGCCTCGAACCAAGAATATTGTATCCAGCACGATTATCATTTAAATATGATGGAGGGATTAAACAATTTCCAGATAAACGAAAGTTAAGAGAGTTTGCCTCTCATAAACCACCACTACAGGATATCTTAAATGGACTGCTCTAGATGGAAGCACACCTCAGGCTAAAAAGATGTCACTAGAGAAAAAAAAAATCATAGCAAAGAAAGCAGACCATCCAAATACTAACTAAAGGCAAAGAATAAAACACCTATTATAGAAAGAATGGAGGAGGAGGAATAGGAAGGGAGAGAAATAAAGAAACATCAGACTGTGTTTACAATAACTTAACAAGAAAGTTAAGTTAGATTGTTAGATAGTAAAGAAGCAACCCTTGAACCCTTGGTAACCACGAATCTAAAGCCAGCAATGGCAATAAGTACATACCTATCAATAATCACCCTAAATGTAAATGGACTGAATGCACCAATCAAAAGACACAGAGTAACAGAATGGATAAAAAAGCAAGACCCATCTATATGCTGCCTACAAGAAACTCACCTCAAATCCAAAGATATACACAGACTAAAAGTGAAGGGATGGAAAAAGATATTTCATGCAAACAACAAAGAGAAAAAAGCAGGTGTTGCAGTACTTGTATCAGACAAAATAGACTTCAAAACGAAGAAAGTAGCAAAAGATAAAGAAGGACATTACATAATGATAAAGGGGTCAGTCCAACAAGAAGATATAACCATTATAAATATATATGCACCCAACACAGGAGCGCCAGCATATGTGAGACAAATACTAACAGAATTAAAGGAGGAAATAGACAGCAATGCATTCATCTTAGGAGACTTCAACACACCACTCACTCCAGAGGACAGATCAACCAGACAGAAAATAAGTAAAGACACAGAGGCAATGAACAACACACTAGAACAGATGGACCTAACAGACATCTACAGAACTCTACACCCAAAAGCAACAGGATACACATTCTTCTCAAGTGCACATGGAACATTTTCCAGAATAGACTACATACTAGGCCACAAAAAGAACCTCAGTAATTTCAAAAATATTGAAATCCTACCAACCCATTTCTCAGATCACCAAGGTATAAAATTAGAAATAAATTTTAGAAAGAAATCAAAAAGGCTCACAAATACATGGAGACTTAACAACATTCTCCTAATTAATCAGTGGGTTAACAACCAAATCAAAACAGAAATCAAAGAATATATGGAGACTAATGACAACAACAACACAAAGCCACAACTTCTGTGGGATGCAGCAAAGGCAGTTCTAAGAGGAAAGTATATTGCAATCCAGGCCTATTTAAAGAAGGAAGAACATTCCCAAATGAATAGTCTAAAGACACAATTACTGAAATTGGAAAAAGAAGAACAAATGAGGCCCAAAGTCACCAGAAGGAGGGACATAATAAAGATTAGAGAAGAAATAAATAAAATTGAGAAGAATAAAACAATAGAAAAAAATCAATAAAACCAAGAGCTGGTTCTTTGAAAAAATAAACAAAATAGATAAAGCCCTAGCAAGACTCATTAAGAGAAAAAGAGAATCTACACACATAAACACAATCAGAAATGAGAAAGGAAAAATCACGACGGACCCCACAGAAATACAAAGAATCATAAGAGAATATTATGAGAATCTATATGCTAACAAGCTGGAAAACATAGAAGAAATGGACAACTTCTTAGAAAAATACAACCTTCCAAGACTGACCAAGCAAGAAACAGAAAAACTAAACAGACCAATCACCAGTGACGAAATCGAATGGGTAATCAAAAAACTACCCAAGAACAAAACCCCTGGGCCTGATGGATTCACCTCTGAATTCTACCAGACATATAGAGAAGAAATAACACCCATTCTCCTTAAAGTTTTCCAAAAAATAGAAGAGGAGGGAATACTTCCAAACTCATTCTATGAAGCCAGCATCACTCTAATACCAAAACCGGGCAAAGACCTCACCAAAAAAGAAAATTACAGACCAATATCCCTGATGAACGTAGATGCAAAAATACTCAACAAAATATTAGCAAACCGAATTCAAAAATACATCAAGAGGATCATACACCATGATCAAGTGGGATTCATCCCAGGGATGCAAGGATGGTACAACATTCGAAAATCCATCAACATCATCCACCACATCAACAAAAAGAAGAACAAAAACCACATGATCATCTCCATAGATGCTGAAAAAGCATTTGACAAAATTCAGCATCCATTCCTCATTAAAACTCTCAACAAAATGGGTATAGACGGCAAGTACCTCAACATCATAAAGGCTATATATGACAAACCCACAGCTAACATCATACTTAACAGCGAGACAGCTGAAAGCTTTTCATCTAAATCGGGAACAAGACAGGGATGCCCACTCTCTCCACTGTTATTCAACATAGTACTGGAGGTCCTAGCCACAGCAATCAGACAAAACAAAGACATACAAGGCATCCAGATTGGTAAAGAAGAAGTCAAATTGTCACTATTTGCAGATGACATGATACTGTACATAAAAAACCCTAAAGACTCCACTCCAAAACTACTAGAACTAATATCTGAATTCAGCAAAGTTGCAGGATACAAAATTAACACACAGAAATCTGTTGCTTTCCTATACACTAATGATGAACTAACAGAAAGAGAAATCAGAAAAACAATCCCATTCACAATTGCATCAAAAAGAATAAAATACCTAGGAATAAACCTAACAAAGGAAGTGAAAGACCTGTACTCTGAAAACTACAAGACACTCCTAAGAGAAATTAAAGAGGGCACTAACAAATGGAAATGCATCCCATGCTCTTGGCTAGGTAGAATAAATATTGTCAAAATGGCTATACTACCTAAAGCAATCTACAGATTCATCGCAATCCCTGTCAAAATACCAACAGCTTTCTTCAATGAACTTGAACAAATAATTCTAAAATT
>JAVSCE010012577.1:0-58012 GCA_032199065.1 Smutsia gigantea | reverse complement strand
CAGGAGGCACTCAAGGGGGGAGATGGCTGGGGAGGGACTGGACTGCCAGACCGCGTGGAGCTTGGGAGCCGGGAAACTGTAAGTGCCTTTACTCTGAAGAACCAGGAAATCAGACACTTCCCTTTTCCATCTCGGAGTCTAGGCCTGGCTTGGCCCGTGCTGTGGGCTTAGGGCAGGTCCCTCCACCTCTCTGGGCCACAGAGTTTTGTGGTTGGAAGCACCTTTTTGAAGGCCCTTTCAGCTCTTCGGGGAAGGAAATGCTTCATCAAAATAAAAGTTACAGTTACGGGGCTGTGAAGGGAGAGAAGTCATGGATGTGAAGGGAGGCACTGCTTGATCCCCATGTGCTCTGTGACAAGTCCTGGCACTGGTCTCTCTGAGCCTCTCTGCAGAGAGAGGACCAGGATGAATTTCCAGGTTGTCCAGGTAATAGATAATGTTGAGTGGGTTGGATGGAGGTTTAGGGGCCGCCAACAAGGCCCAGGGACCTCACCAAGCTCTTGGGGCTCTGTGGAAGGACGCTGTGGGGGATCCACAATGCCCCCTCACCAAAAATCTCAAGAGGTCCCCTTTATCAAGCTTGTTTCCATGTGCCTTGCACTATTCCATTTTCTTCCCAACCCTGTTTGCAGGTGAGGAAACATGCTCAGAGGCATTCAGTGCCTTGCCTGAGGTCACACAGCTGTGACAGATGCAGCTAGGGTTTCCCCCCAGGACTGTGTGGCTCCATCTCTCTCCCCAGTGCTCCTCTGGAACCAAGCCCCATGCTGGATGCTTGAAGTGAGCTGGTGGGACCCCCCCCCGCCCCCGCCCTGGTGATGGGACAGCCAGTACACCGCGGTCCAGTAGGTGCTGGCTCCAGCCGTGTGCACCCCGAGCACCGCTGGAGCGTGCCTGGGCTGGGCTTCCTGGATGGTGGGTGGGCTTGACAGCCGGGGCAAGGCTGCCTGTGCACATACCTTCTGCTCTTGGCCACTTCATACTCACTGCAGTCCGACCCACTTGAACAGGTGACAAAACCGAGCTGAGAATGGGGAGTACCTGGACCAAGTCCACAGAGCTGTGCCCTCCCTATCCTGGGCACAGGGCCCCCAGTGTCATGCTCTTCTCTACCTTCTCTGAAGAATTGGAACACAGCAGTGTGTTTGGCACTGGGCCTTAAGGAAGCCTGACCTTTGAGTTCCTGCCTTGAAGCAGGTGCCCTGCTCTGTCCTCCATGCCACAGGCCTGGGGAGTTTTCCACAAGTGCAGGAGGCACCAGGCCCCACAGCCCTGCTGGCTTTCACTGGCTTCCTTGTCCACATGCTGGGGTCAGAGGCCAAGGGCATCTGGCACTGGGGCCAGTGGGTGGGAGCACTTTTGGGTGACATGGTCCAGGGCCTCTGCCTCAAGCCACATTTGTCCTTGGGGGTGCCACACACATGCCGTCACTGCCCCTGCCCACACAGCACTTCATGGTGGATCATCACGTGGCTCCTAGAGGCCTGATGGGGATGCCGAGGCTGCAGGGAGCATTGTCTGAGTCCTGGCCCTGCCTGCTGTGACTGCTGCCCACCCCCTTCACCCCCAGTTCTGTCCCGTCCCAGCTGTCGGAAAGACTGGACGGTGGCACCTTGGGGACTTCCCCCACCCCTGGTGTGACGCACAGGAAACTCTCTATCAGCCAGCCTGTGGCTCAGGGCCTGAAGGGAGCAAAGTTCTCAGTTGTCCGTACGGGGAGAGGGCTGGGGCAGCAGGAAGCTTCCGGTGGGTGAGTCAGCGGGCACTGGGTGCTGACTCACCCGCTGGGCATGCCAGCCGGGTGGCTGCTGCTTAAAGGGGCAACGCCTGCTGGCTGGTGGGTGGGACGGGGACTTCGAGCCCTGGCCGCTCAGGTCGGCATCTGGCCCTGAGCTGGGCACCGAAGGGGGCTCCCCTCCTGGACCTCGGACTGGCTGGGACCCCCAGGCAGGCCCTCCCGGCCCTGCGCCTGCCCCACCCAGGAACTTCCTGTTGTAGGCCAGGGCCCGCTTCCCCTTGGTCACATAGCAGGAGCCCAAGGTGGTCGCTGTTCAGGGCTCCTCCGGCTCAGATGTGCTCCTGAGACCCTGATGGGCTGGGGAGGCTGAGGGTCATAGGAGGTGAGGGGTTGGCCTGAGCTCCTGGAGGTGGCGGTGACTGCGTCGAACCCCAGTGCAGCCCCTTTTACTGTGTGACGTTGGACAAGCCATGTCTGGGGCATTCACTGGGCTTTGTAAATGACGTTAGTCCTCTGGACCTGGCCCAGCTCTCAGATGAGAGGCCTTGATCTCCTCACCTGCAGGATGGGAAAGGGGACACCACCTGCCTGTCTTCCTGGCAGCCACAGGATGGATGTGGACAGCTTCATTACCCTCTTGCTAAGTGGCAGGTACTGGGCACAGCAAGACTGCCCTCGGCCCACAGAGAACCTTGGCAGGACAGGAGTGGGTGCAGAGCCCGGGTGCGGGGTGGGCGGGCCTGCATTCAGATTCTGACTTGCTCCACTGCTTTCTGACTTCCTCACGTGCCTTCTCTGACCAGTCTTCTCTTTTGTCACGTAGGAATAAACACCCTTCCCTTGCAGGGTGAGGGCAAAGATTGGAGGTAGTGTTTATCAAATGAATGTTATCTGTTACTGTTTTCTTATTGTTATGGTCATGGCAGTTGTCCACTGGTGGATGAATGAACAGGACCAGGACCCCTGATGACGGGCTCATACCCTGTGACAGGGGGACTCTCTGGCTGCAGGATCCCATTATGCTGGCCAGAATGTACCAGGCTCTTTCCCTACTGGTCCCCAAGCTGGAGCCACTTGGGCCTTCCTGGGGAGAGCCTGTGGGGCCTGGAGAAGACCGGTGCCCGCATCTTTCTGTAGGTCTGCCTCCCCTGAAGCATAGGGGGAGCAGGGAACTTGGGGTAGGGAATAAGGAGGTTGAGACCCTCAGTTGGTAGAACTGCATCAGTGCCGGGCACAGTGCTGGCTGCAGAGATACCGAGTGACTGAGGAGCACCCAACCCTCAAAGAGCTCTGCCTGGGGAGCAGAAGGCAGCCTGGGGAATAGTGGTTTTGAGAATCCAGATCCAAGGTCAGGATGGCAGGGCTGAGTGGAGGGGGACCAGCCAGCATGCAGGGCTTGGCTGGGCACGGGGCCTTGGTGGCTACGGGAACATTGTTAGAGTGTCAGGAAGAGTGCTTTGTGTCACTGTTGGGTCCCAGAGGAAGAATGCCGGGGAACAGCTCAGAGGGGGCCGCACAGTGGGCTCCATCGCTGCTGAATGGGGTGCTGAGGCAGCCTGTCCTGAGCTCGGCTCCTGGTGCTGGGCCTGCACCCCCCAGGGGCTGTCCACACCTCCCCTTGACCATGCCTCTGGCACTGCCCACGGAAGTCAGGCCCGCTCACCCAGCTGCCTCTGTAGGCGCCTTCTCCAGCAGTGGCCATAGAAGCCCCCAGAAGCTGTGTGTTCAGGGCATGAAGAAACAGGGCTGGGCAGCAGCAGCTTGGGAGGGCCCTCTGGAGCTCACAGACACCGGGCCTGGGCCTGCATCTGCCTCTGGGGAGGGTCACCAGGCAAACCCTGCAGGAGCTTCCTTCCCCTTCCCCCCAGGCCCTGGCCCCTGTCACCCTACTCTGCCCCTGAGGGTCCCTCTCTGGGGTGTCACGGCTAAGCTGGCATTCCAGGCCCACCCCCTGGCTTCCTTGGAGAGGCCGTGTCCAGCTGCCCTCTCCCAGCTGGGGCCCTGCCCAGGTGGCACTGCAGCCGCCCTCCTGCCGTGTCTGGGCCAGACCTGTGCCCTGCGGTACTGACGCCTCCTGGCTGAGCCCCACCCCACAGGGGAGCCTTCCATTCCTTTTTTAAAATTGTAAACATGTCACAGTTACCAGAGGATATATAGAATTTTCCTCTATAATTTAAAGAGTAAAAACAAAACGATTCTATGTACCCAACACCCAGCTAAAGAAACTGAACATTATTGTGCCCCCAAAGTCCCCCTGGAATTGCATCTCCCTAATGACTGTTCTGGCTTTCATACTCACCCTTTGTCATTTCTTAAATTGAGCTCTAATGCATGTGGTATATGTCAGGTCACTGCCCTGCAGAATCTCTGGGCCAGCACCCATAGTGTGGTCCAGGGGACCTGCGCCGGCATGTGGCTGCAGGGAGAAGCTAGAGCCCTCTGCCTGAGATCATGAACTGTGTGGCCTCAGTTTCCTCATTTGCACCATGGGGATGATGCCAGAACCTAAACTGCAGAGTTGTTATGAGATTCAGTGCGTTAACCCATGGAAGTGCCAAATACGGAGTTAGTGTATATGAATGTTTGTAGCTGTTGCTGTTGCTGTAAGTGAATCTCAAGTTCCAAACTGTGCGGTGCTCAGCTGTGCAGCTGTACTGACATTTGCTATGGCATGCTAGTGTCGCCAGCTTTGAAGGTGTGTCCTAAAAGGTGGCATAGGCCAGTGGGTGTGAGGTGGTGAGGAAGGGCCTTGGGTGTCAGTGGAGGTGTTTGGGCATAACCTGGACGTAAATGGAGAGCCAAGAACCCTTGCTGTGCACCTGTAAATAGGTGTGTTGTTGATGTTTGTGGTCAGTGGCCGCTGAGTCTCACACTGGAGGCCTGCCCAAGACTGTTCTGGGCGTGAGGGCCAGAGAGTGTTCCCTGCCCTCTTTGTCCTCTTCTTGGCTTTCTGGTGTACCCTGTGCTCGCTGGCCGCTGGTCACTGCTTGCCCCTCTAGGTCGCAGCAGCCAGACCCCAGGACCCTTGCTGGGTGAGCCCCCGGGGACTTGCAGGTGGCCGGGTCTGGTTCTAGGCGCAGCCCCTTTGTGAGCTCTTGGGCCCAGGTATTGTCACCTGGATGCAGGGAGTGAAAACACCTGCCTCTCAGGCTATTGCTCAGGGTGAGAAGGAGGGTTCCCGTCAGGCCCAGGCACCCTGTGGAGGCCAGCCAGGGCTGAGTTTGCACCTGAGCTGCGTATTAGCGCTTTTACTGCAGAGAATGCCTCTTTAGGTGTTTCTTCCTATTGACCCTGTGTTTTGTGAGATTTGTAGTATGGTGTTCAAACACCAACGATGATGAGAGCAAGGAAGGCACTCCAGCTGTTTTCACAAGTAGGAGCATGGGGTGCGTCAGTGCTCCTGGGGGCCTGGATGACCTATAGGTGCCAAGTGGAGATCTGTGGGGACTCAGCCCACGAGGCCACATATGAGGAGAGCCCCGTTTCCCTGGGGCTCTGGGAACTCAGGGAACATTCCCTAGTCCTAGCCTCTTGAAGGCTGCAACTTGGCTCCATAGTTGGGGGGCCCACCCTGCCCTCTGGAGACCCACCTTGGTGACTGGGGCCTTTGGGCCAAGGCCAGAGTGGCCACTGATCAGGCTGGGCATTCGATGTGCACTCTCTGATCTAGCTGTCATGGCCCCCAGCAACACGGGTGTGCACGTAGCCATCACTGAGATTTACAGGTGAGGACGCCGGCCCGAGTGGGCGACGGCCTACCCAGGGTCGCCCAGGTCTGTCCTGGGAGCTTGGCTTTGTCTTTGCAGCCTCTGACTGGTGCCTCCCCTCTCCTGGAGCTCAAGGCCGTTGCATTCCCCAGAACATCAGGGGAAGCTGAGGCTCGGGGGGCAGGGGCTTCCCACAGTCACACAGGTCTCCTGGTGCCAAGGCCTGTCCTCCCCCACTTGGCCTCTGCAGAGCGGCTTGGGGTGCTTTTGCCTGCAGCAGAGGTGTGGGGAGCCAGGAGCCAGCGGCCCCAGAAACGGGGCTGGCTTAGGAGCTCTGGGCCCAGGCATGTCCAAGCCCAGCTGTGCCACCACCCTGGTGTGTGACCCTGGGTGAGCCCCCTGCCTCTGGCCCCCTATCTGCACGGGACGGTCTCTGAGGCATCTTCCAGTTCTGAGCTGGCCCTGTTGCTGGGAGTTCCTGGGAGGCCTGGTGAGCCCGGCTGCCCCTGAAGATGGAGGGGACACAGGGCTTGCCCAGGCTTCTTCCTTTCTTTCTGATTTTATTTAAGTCACTTATGTTTCAGTAGCTGATGCTGCATGTGGTAAGGAATTGCAAAGGGACAAAGCAGGTGGCTCCTTGCTTCTCCTTGGTGTCGTCCGTGGGGACGCACCATCCTGCCCAGGCCCTGGACCCTCCCCACTTCCCTGTGCCCATCTCCTGACTGTACAGAGCCTGGGCCTCAGGGTCCTCATCTGTGTTTCCCCTGCCTCTTGGGGTCATGAAGGGGTGACATGAGATGTGGCTCAGTGTGGCACGGCCTGGCACGCAGAAGCTGCTCCCCACATGTTGGCAGCTCTTTATTCTTTTTATTTTGTGGCAGCGTACCTTAGGGAGGAGTTCCTTGGGGGGGTTTCTGGGTCAGTGGGGTATCAGGATAGTGCCAGTTCCCCCTCCAGAGCGGTCGCCTGGCGAGTTTGCATGTTCACAGCACGTGCCTCAGGCCCTGCACCCTGCATCACTGCTCCAGCCTCTCCCTTGTCCTCCCTCTGGGCCCAAGCCCCTGCCCTGTCCCTGGACCACCTTGCTGCTAGAATGTTCCGTGACTGCTCCTGCTCCCCACGGCAGCCTCAGTTCGGATCTCCCTCTGAGAGGTTCTGTCCCCTGCTTGCTTTTTCTTCAGAGCCCTTGGCATACTTAAAGTCCTGTGTTAGCGTTGCATGTGTTGTCTGTGGTCCTGTCTCTCCCGTGAGCCCTGGGCTTGGCCCTGGCACCATTGCCATTTTGGGCTGTATCCTTCTGAGTGGTGGGGGCTGGGGATGGATGGTGGGCTATGGAGCAGAATCTCGAGCCTCTGGCCGCGAGATGCCAGCAGCAGTCCCCCAGGCTGTGACAGTCAGGGTGTCTTTGGACATTGCCACGAGCCTGTGGCCGGAGCATAATCTTGGAAGGAGAGGGGGCAGAGGCTGTGAGGGGGGCAGGCACAGAATCCTTTCCAAGGGCTTCAGCCTTGAGGAAGTCCCTGAGAGATGGAGGGAAGGGGTGGGTGCCGGGGGCCTTGAGGGCCAGGACCTGGCCAGGCGGCCACTGTACAGCTGGAGGACAGAGGATGGGGCTGTGGGCTGAGTGGCCAGGCCTGGAGGAGGCCTTCCCTCCCCTCTCCTAGGACCCTGGGAGGAGGGTGCCCAGCACAGCGGATGCAGCTGGCCCCTGCCTGGGGAGCCGGGACTGTCCTCGCTCCCTGCCAATGTTTGGCAGTCTCCCCAGGGGCCTCTTTGAGGGAGGGAGACCATGGGGCAAGACGCCAGCCTCAGGTACATGTGGCCCGGGTGCCTGGCCTCACTGTCCCTGCTTTCCATCTCTGAGCCTCGGTGGGCCTCTCTGTCAACCCGGCCCTCCCCCTGGAGCAATGACACCTGCAGGTGTCAGGCGTGGGGTTTTGGCTGGTCAAAGCCAATAAACATTAGCTATTCAGGTAGACCTGCCCACCTAAAGGCCTGCCTCTCCCCTTCTCAGGCCTCAGTTTACCTACCTGTGCAGTGAGAGTAGGTTGGCCTCATTGCTCTCTCTCTAAGGGACCCCTGCAGGACAGAGATGACCCAGCCGGGGTGGGTGGGAACAAGGTGGAGGCCCGGCAGCCTCAGGACAGCTGGCCTCCTGCCTCTCCTTGGTGGGCATGAGGTTCCTTACCTGATGGGTGTGGACACTCAGGGCCCAGGGCTTCTCCAGTGAATAAGAAATTCTGAGAAGCACCTGAAATACCCCAAAGTAGGGGTGGCTGTGGGGTCCCTTTGTGTCCGTGGTGAGGGGTTGCTTGCCCCTGTTCCTGGCCTCCTCTGTGGGGGACCCTGAGAGAGAGGCACAGTCCAGTCTGTCTGGAATCCCCCCCAAGGCCTGGGGCAGGGTGGGAGGCCCTCTCTCAGGCCCTCTGTCCGTGTGTGGTCATTGGAGCCAAATAGGCCTGTCCTCACGCCTGCCCACTGCCAGACACTGACCGAGAGCCCTCAGTCACGTCGCCTCTCCTGGGTCACCCCCTACCCCCCGTATGACAGATGGGTGAGAATGCTTCCTGTGGGTTTCCATGGCTCAAGCTAATCTTGCATGTGTCAGGCACTAGGGGGTCATGGCACTGATGACCTGATGACCCTGGGAGGTCAACCCACTATCCCCATTTCAGAGTGAAGGCCATGCTGCCCAGAGAGGTTAAGTCATGTGCCTAAGGGCACTCAGCTTGGAAGCGGCAGTGCTGCAGTTGAGCCCAGGCCTCCTGGCCCCGAGGCAGTGTCATAGCATTTTGTTAGCTGTCTCTGGATAGTGACTACAGAATGGGGACATGTGAGAAGTGACGGGAGAGAAGCCAGCTGGACCCAGGGAGATCCAGCAGCAAGGGTGCTTAGCTGGAGCCATCAGGAACGCCCCTCTGAATAGGCGGAAGGTGAGGATCATATACGGCTATGAAGTTGCAGGGCAGAATATTCCAGGCAGATGGAACAAAGCGTGCAAAGGCCTGCAGCAGGAAAGAAGGTGGCTTATGAAGGAATGGTGAGTGGGAGGAGAGGGGGCAGGGCTGACAGGTGTGGGAGCTGCTTCTAAGTCTGGGGCCCCTCTCTGTGGTCTCCAGCCTGTATGGTGGGCCAGCGGCCTGCAGGGCTCCCTGCCAATGGTGCTGCTGGGGGCTGGAGTGGGCTGAGGACACGCAGATGCCCGCCTGCCCACACCAGGGGCCTGCATGCCAAGGCTGGAGGCCTTGTGGTTTGCGGTGGGCAGCCTGTGAGCCTCTGTTGTGGTGGCAGTTGCCACACAGGCCTGCACCTAGGCAGCCCCGGGCTGATGTCTGCCATGGATGGTGTCTGCCATGGATGGTGGCAGTGCGTCCATGGCGGCCTCCCCCACTGTCTGACAGCATGGCGTGACAGCTGCTCCACAGAGCCCATGTCACTCCCGACGCAGGCCTGGCGACCCTGATGGGCAGGTGGGTGAGAAGGCCGGGAGCACACCCCTCCCAGCCCTCCAGCCCTTGTGCTCCAAGCGGTCTCCATCCCTCCTCGCACGGGCCCTGACCACCAGCTGGCCACAGGCATGGAAGCTACTTTGACAGATGGATAAATTGAGGCTCAGTGAGCGGGAGCACATCTCAGAACATTCCCCAGTCCCACAGTGGGAGTTGGGTGTGCAAGCTGGAGTCAGAAGGATGAGGATGAGCTGAAAGCAGAGAGGATGCAGGCACGAATGCGGCCGTGAACCCCAGCAGACCCGAGTGGATCATTGATTTTTAACATAAAATGTTTCACCTTCTGGCTGCAAATCATCCAGTCAAGAATAAAATATTCCTGTGCGGGGTGTCAGCTGGAGTGTGGAGCCAGCCTTGCTCAGGCCTGGCTGCACTGGCTTGGCCACAGCCTCTGCGGGCCCCCCACGGTGCTGTCTGATCCCCAGGAAGCACCGGCGGGGTCTTAGGCCCTGCATGCCCCAGATTTTCTGTTTTCTTCTTCCTGTGTAGCAAGTGCTGGGCCTTTGTAAACCCAGGGAGGCCTTTGGGTTTCCTGTTCAGAGTGAGATGCAACAGTGCTTCCCCCTGGGGAGCAGCTGGCCTGTCCCTCTGGTGTTGGAGAATCTTCCTGTGGGAGGGGTGCTGGGAACTCCTGGCCTGGTAGGTCTCTGAGGCAACAAATCCAGGACTGACTCTGGCCCAGCTCACTGTGAGCAACTTCACCTCTGAGCCTCAGTTTCCCCGAGTAAAGTGAGGCTGACAGCTCCTCCCTAGGATTGTCAGAGCATCTGGATCCATGGGAAGGGCCATGTGTGTGACAGGTAAGCTGCCACTTTGAGGGATGAGGGAGCTTTGGAATGAGGCCCCTGATGGCCAGCCATGTAACCTCATCTGTAAAATGGTGGAAAACACCTCACACACAAGTCATGATTAGGCAGCTGGTACACCCCGGTGCTGGGTGGCAGATGGCAGATGCCATGAACACAGCCACTACTCTTTGTGGAAATTGCTGTTTCCTGAGGGTTCTTGGTTGGGTCCTGGACAGGCCGGGGCTGGGGGTTCAGAGATGGTGACGTGGCTCTGACACAGGCCAAGCACTGTTCTAGTGTTTTACCTGATGACTGCAAGATACGTGCTCTTTTTATCCCCTTTGCATGATGAGGATAGGGAGGCCCAGAGAGGTATGGGGTCTTGCCCAAGGTTACCCAGCCTGGAGGGGCAGAGGCAGGATTTGAACTTGGGGCAGAGAGTCCATGCTTTGGCTCAGAGTTGCACCAATGCCAAGGCCTGTGTGTAGCACGTGGGGGCTCTGGGGCCGTGAAATGAGCCATCGGGGCACTGGCTTGGCAGTGGGTGTGGGGCTTCCTGTTTATGGCCTCTGGGACTGCAGCTCTGCTGCTGGCTGTCAGGGTGCAGATGGACACAGCTTGGAGCCTGGCATCTGGAGTCCCTGGGGTGGCTTCTGCCTGTGTCGTCCCCGCATTCATTCTGCCCACCTGCACCAGTGCAGGCACAGGGTCCCATCCCCACCAAGACAGTTCTGTTTCCTGGTTGTTTGTCCAGCTGCGAGGACAGCTGGGCTGGGTGCTTGTCTTCCCCGTGGCAGTAACAGCCCCATGTCATCACCCACAGTGGTGCCAGGCCTGCCGGGCTGCTTGTCCTAGGTGTGTGGGTCCTGTGCCAGGTCACAGGTTAGGCCCCAAGGTGCTCAGTGGGGCATGGCGGAGGCTGGATCCCAACCTGGTTCACAAGTGGCTTTGGGGCTAGGGTCCCCTGGGCGCTCTGGGCGCACCCATGGCAGGTGGCACAGGGCTGCAGGCAGTTCCCAGGTCCCGGGGCAGCTGCTGGTGTGTCAGCAGCAGTTGGGTGGGGTGGGAGGGCGACCCTGCCCCACAGGCGGAATGACCTGCAGGAGCAGGCACATGGGTGGTGGCACTGTTTCTGCTCTGGGTTATTTTGCAAAGTCACGGTTGAGTCCTAGCTTTGCCACTCTGCTCATTGGTCTGGGCAGGCTACTGCCCGCCTTTGGAAAAGGGAGCCCCTCGTTGGGTGCCTGGCAGTAGGGGATCTGGACTCAAGCCCGCCTCGCTCCTCGCCAATGGGCTCCCTCACATCTCTGAATCTTGCTGTCCTGCCTGTGAGATACTGAAGCACCCTCCACGTGCCCCAGCTGGACCCAGCGACCCATAATGCCCCAGTGGTGGACCGGGCACCTGACCCCATTCAGCTGGCTCGAAGGGCATGGACACTGGGGCTCAGAGAGGAGAAGCCCCTGGCCTGCCCTTAGGGGTGAGGGGGCGGGAGGCGCTGCCTCAGGACTCAGGCCGCCTGGCACCCTGGGGAAGGAAGGAGGCTTCCTGCGGTGTCCTTGGAGGGGCGGCAAAGGCAAGAACTTTGCAGGGCAGGGGGAGAAATGGGCACCAGGCTTCAGCTAGGTCCTCCCCAGCTTCACCCACATTTGTGCTTGGAGGTGACGGGGAATTTGAGGCCCAGAGAAGGGGTTTGCCTCAGAGCTAGCACCTGAAAGGAGCTGTCCGCCTCAGATGTCTTCACCAAGGTTAGCAGCACAAGTGGGGAATGGTGGCTGCACTTGCTTCCAGGGTGGCCGGGACAAAGCCCGGCAGATGGGGGGCGTAGGAGACAAACTCTGGGGTGCTGTCTGTCCGGAGGGCGGAGGTCCAGGGGAGGAGTCGCAGGCTGGCTCCTCCTGAGGCCATGAGGAAGGAGCTGCTCTCGGCCCCCTGCCTTCCTTGGTCCCGAGTCTTCACATGGTCGCCCCTCTGTGTGTGTCTGACTGTATCCAAATCTCCCCTCTTCATAAGGACACCAGCCATGCTGCTGACCTCATTATGACTTGATCGTCTCTGTAGAGACCCCACCTGCAACAGGGTCACACTCTGAGGTCCTGGGTCTTAGCCTGCAACACGTGAATTTGCAGGGGGCACAATTCAGCCCTTAAACTTAGGATGTAGGACTTCTGTGTGGGGTGGGAGCACAGGGGCCTGGCTAAAAGCTTGCTGCTCAGACCTGGCCTTGCCCAGGTGTGCGCCAGGTGGCCTGGCGTGCAGGGCCGCCCCAGTGGAGCCTGCTCCCTTGGAGGCACACCCGAGGCACGGCCTTTCTCAGGTGGTTGTGGGGGGGCTGCCTGCTGCCAGCTTCCACGTGGGCTGAGGGGCGGGGACCTTTCCACCCGGGGCTGGTCCTGAGGCTCTGGGGCCCCAGCACAGCACTGACCACACTGACCCCCAGACTCTGTGTCTGCTCCTGGGCCCTGGAGGGCAGGGGGCTGGAGGCATCTCTCTCCTGGCTCTGTCCAGCCCAGGGGATGTCGACTGACTGAGCACTGACCTTCAGAGCCTCACCTTCTCTCCCTCTTAGGAAAATCCAGGAGGAAGAAGGATTTACGGATATCCTGCGTGTCCAAGCCTCCTCCGCCTAACCCCACGTGAGTTGCCTCAGCTTTTCTCCTGGCTCCGCCTGGAGTGGCTTCCTGGGGAGGAGAGCATGCAGGCAGCGTGTCCTGGTTGGCACCTCCTATGAGGTAGGGTGGCTGTGGGGCTCACAGGGGTCACATGTCTGCTCTGGCCCCTCCTCCCATCTCAGGGACGGGCCAGCGTGGCTCTGGCTCCTGTGTGACCCCCACGGTGTGCTGGGCACTGCAGGTGCTCAGTGACTGAGATGGGGTGCCTCTGCCCCCTGCCCCGCTCCCACCTCCCCAATCCCGGGGCCGGGCTGGTTTGCTTCCTCTGAGGCTCATGGGGTCTGCTTCCCCCCCACAGACCTCCCCGGAACCTGGACTCCCGGGCCTTCATCACCATTGGAGATAGGGTAGGTGCTGGCTGCCCACCTGGGATGGGCCTCATGTCACTGTGCCTCAGTGTCTTCATCTGACGTGCAGGCCCGAGTTGGCCCTGTGGTGCCACTGGGCTCAGGAGAGGAGCCCCTCCCTGGCTGTGGGACCCCCTGTGCCCGTGTCACCTGTGGGAACAGTGTCGAGCACTGCTGTCCTGGCCCTGCCCTCGGCCTGTGGCTGGGAGCCTGCATCCCAGCTCCTGATGGCCCGAGGGCCAGTGGTCAAGGGACTGTACTTATCCACAGGGCACCGAGACCCCACTGGAGAGGCCTCCTCGGTTGACAGCCACCCAGGCTGATTTTCCCTCCCCGACACTTGTCACCGTCCGACTCCAGTCTGCCTGCTTGCTTATTCCTGTTTTGTTGGCCCCGTAGTAGAGGGCAAGACAGGGCCATGCTGTGGCCTCTGAGGGCAAGACAGGGCCATGCTGTGGCCTCTGAGGGCAAGACCTCTGTTTTGCTCTGTCTGTGTCCCTGGCGCCTCAAACAGGTGCTCGCAGACGGTAGGAGGCTGAACAAATGACTCAGTCCACCCGCCAGAGGAAAGGGCATGTGCTGAGTGCCACGTGCCAGATGGGACATTTCACAGGCCATGTGATCTACACCTCATGACAGCCCGGGGATGTGGGTGATGCGCCTGTTTTATGGAGGGCGGCGTGAGGCCTAGAGAGGTTAGGTGACGTGCCCGAGGTCACACAGCAGGAAGGCACTGGTGCATGACTGAGCCCATACCTCACTGACTGGTTGTGTTCTCCTGCTGCCTCGCCTGTCTCCCCTGTGAGGTGGAAGGCTTGCTCCTGGCTTGCAGCCACCAACCGTCTGTCTTTTCTGTCTTCCAAGAACTTTGAGGTGGAGGCTGATGACCTGGTCACCATCTCGGAGCTGGGCCGTGGAGCCTATGGGGTGGTAGAGAAGGTGCGGCATGCCCAGAGTGGCACCATCATGGCCGTTAAGGTAAGAACCCCACCCTGCCAAGCCCAGCAAGCCAGGCCCTGCTGGCTGACCATGCAAAGGAGGCATGGGGGCTGAGAGTTTCTGTGGGTGCCTCCCAGAGCTCCTGGCCCTCATGGAAGGGTGTGGCAGGGTGCTGCCGCCACTGAAGCACAGTCCTCTCCCCTGCAGCGGATCCGGGCCACGGTGAACTCGCAGGAGCAGAAGCGTCTGCTCATGGACTTGGACGTCAACATGCGCACGGTGGACTGTTTCTATACCGTCACCTTCTACGGGGCCCTCTTCAGAGAGGTGTGGCCTGTGGGGGGGCGGGAGGCGGGTGCTGGAGCTCAGGCCCCCCGGTCCGTGCACCTGTCTCCTCTGCTGAGCCTGCAGCCCACTCTTGTGCCTTCTGAGCCCTGGGCCTTGCTGAGTGCCTGTGTGCTAGGTGGGGGTGTGGGAGGGGCCAACCAGGTCCTGCCTGCCCCGGACAAGACGAGGGCTCTTGAGAGCTCAGGCCCTGCAGCCACACGGCCTGGATCCCGTCTCCTGCCTCAGTTTCCTCACGTGTGAAATGAGGCCAGGAATCGTACCCACCTCACAAGGCCGTCAGGACAATGAAACGTGGCCCAGGTTGGCACTCAGTGCCCTGCGAGGGTCTGCCTGTGCGGACACCTGCCTCACCAGCACCCAGGCTGGCAGGACGGGGCTCCGAGAGCAGGGGCAGCCAGGCGGTGTCGGGGGTCTGATTCTGCATCTGCGAGAGGGATAAGATGTGGGGTCAGTGAGGAATCGGGCGACGCCAGGGAGCGTGGAGGCTGGGCTTCTGCTGGGAAGGGCTGGTGTGTGCAGATGGAGGCCAGGCACCTGGGTGGATGCGCTGGGTTTGCGATGGTGGTTTGTCCCCTGGAGCTCAGAGTGAGGTCAGGCTTCCTGCTCCTCGCCTGGCTCCCCGGGCACCTAGGGTCCTGGGCTTGCTGGGGGTGGTGGGGCAGCTTGGGGTCCACACGTCTGATTGGCTAAGCCACTGCTGCATGCCAGGCCGAGGCTGTCTGTCCCCTTGCCGCTGCAAGGACAGACACATACCTGGGCCTCTTGACACCCTGGGTCAGGGCTGGCAGGGAGGCCTAGGGACCTGTGGGCACCCCAAGGAGGCTTCACAGCAGGCTGTGCTAAAGAGGCCCCAGGCGTCTGCTGGGGCGCCGAGTGGGAGCTGGGAAGCAGGCACCGTGGGCCTAGTGGGGAGCCGTCTGCCCAGGTCAGGCCTGAGATGCATAGGGACTGTGGGGCTCTGGTAGGAGGGGTGTGTAGGCTGGGCCATGGAGCTGAGGAAGCCCCCATGGAAGGACACAGCTGGGGGAGGCTGGCATGTAGACATAGCAATGCAGGCAAGCTGGGAGAAGTGAAGCAGGTGGAGCTGAGAGATTTGTGGGGGCAGAGTGGGAGGAGCTGGCAGCTTGGTAGGTCCCTGAGGTGGGGGGTTTGTCAGTACATCTGCAGGGAGGCCCGGCTGGCACTTGTGAGGTGGGGGGCAGGCTGTCTAGGCACAGGTGCGGCCCTGGGTGAGCCCAGGCTGACCTCTGGATGTCCACCCCCAGGGAGATGTGTGGATCTGCATGGAGCTGATGGACACATCATTGGACAAGTTCTACCGGAAGGTGCTTGATAAACACATGACAATTCCAGAAGACATCTTGGGGGAGATTGCTGTGTCTGTAAGTGGCCCCAGGCCTAAGTGGGGTTTGGGGGTTACAGACACTTAGCCAGAGGCCCCGGCCCTGCCTCAGCAGACACAAAACCCAGCTCGATGGTGGTATGTTGTGCAGAGCTGGGTCCCCAGTATAGCCAGATCCTGAATGACTGCCCCCTAGAGGCCTAGCTCCCCAACTGTGGACCAGAGCCTTCTTGCTGAGGAAACTGTGGAGCCTGGGTCTCATGGAGCCACACAGATTTGGCAGGTCCCAGGTTTCTAGACCTTCAGAGCTTCCTAGACCATTTTACAATTTCCTCATGCTTAGCCCTGAGGCAGCTTTGAGAGGTACAAGCTAAGTTGGGGGAAAGGTTAGCATCCAAAATGTCTGTCTTTTGATGTTGGACACTCCTAGAGGAGGGCAGCAACTCTGGGCTGGAGCATCCTGGCAGCCAAAGCAAAAAAGAGAATGGCTTCAGTAACACCTGCTGTATATTGAGAACCTGTGGTTCTCAGTTCTGCCTACACCTGCGAGTGCTTAAACATGCTCCTGCCTGGGTAGTGAGTCAGAAACCTGGGTGTCGTTGGCCAGGTCCCCTACCGTGTCTTTCTGAGGGGAACGGCTCGAGCATATAGGCTGGCAGTCCTCCTGGGGGGAGGGGGAGGAGCCGGGGGGGCTGCAGAAGGGCGGGGGTCTACCCGAGAGCCAGGTGGGCATGCTGACAGCCCCCGGGGGAGCTGCAAATCTGGGACAAAGGCTTGGGACCCTGGCCCACTGGGTGGGGGTGGGACAAAAGCAGGGGGCTGGGTGCGTCTGCGCTGAAGATTGCCAGGACACTGGAGTGAATGGTGGAATGTAGGCAGCGCCTGGGGTCCCGAGGGGCAGAGGTGTGTGCGTGGGAGGGGACAGGCGAACACAGGTTGGGGTCTTAACTGCTCTGTCGTTGGTGCGACGGGGACTCACATGGGTCCTGTCTCTCCCCCTCCTCCCCATCCTGACGCCAGATCGTGAGGGCCCTGGAGCACCTGCACAGCAAGCTGTCCGTGATCCACAGAGGTCAGTGCGCCGGACTGTGCGGGCCCCGAGCTGCCACACCGTCTCACTGGGGCCTGCCTAGGCCTTTCCTCTTTTTAGGAGGAGCCAGCACAGGCTGGGGGAGGCAGTGGGGGGTGATGTGCCCACTGGGATTAGTGTTGAACCTGCTTCCCGGTCTAGGCCCCTTTCCATTTCTCCACGCCATTTTCCTTGCCACGCCCCTGCCCCAGACTGGCACCCCACACCCCCTGGACAAGTACTGGATGGACTTTTGTTCTGGGAAGGTGGACTTTGTCTTGACGTCTCATCTACAGATTGAGGAATGCTCAGATTTGTAGTTACTGTCCTGGGAATCGGTTTAGTTTACAACTGTGTAACCTCCACCCAGTCAAAATGGAGGGTGTTTCCAACTTCACCCCAGCCCAGAAAGTTCTCTTGGCCCCTCCTGGTCATTCCCTGTCCTGTTGCCCTCGTCTGGCTTTCCCCTCATAGATCAGCTTTACTTGTTCTCGAATATTGTATAAGTGGGTTCATAGGGCACATCCCTCTGTCCAGCCTCCTCCACTTGACCTCACGTTTCTGAGGTTTGCCTGGTTCCTTCCCTTTCCTGCCAAACAGTCCACTTACTCAGATGAACTGCATTTTGCAGGTTAACTAGACTAATTCCCCTTTGACCACTCAGTGGCCATCCGAGCTGGCACCCCCAGCTCACTGCTGTTGGCAGTTCAGCATGGAGCCTGCTGGCCATCTTTCTGTGCACCTCTGTCCTTTCACACATCCCATGGAAAGCACGTGGGATGTGTGTCGTGTGGTTCTCTGCTGGAAGGTTCCCTGCCGTGTACCCTGTAGCTGCTGTTTTTCAATCCTGAGTATTGGGGTGGGCTCCACGTTCCCGTGCAGACCAGCCTTCTGTCTTTTAGCTGCTGCCCTGCACTTCCTGGCTGAACACTCCCAATTTCTCAGTGTGGACACTGGGTAGTTTCTGGGTTCTCGCCCTGTCAGTGATGTCCCCTTCTCCACTCCCAGCCCAGCGGGGCCCCAGAGCTGGAGGGAAACTGAGGCTGAGTTCTGGCCATGAGGCTGAAAACTGGGACAAGCCTCTTGCTTTGACCTCGTGTCCAGAGATGGCGGGCATGAAGATGTGGTCCCAGGAGAAGCACTGGAGCCCCGACTTCGTTCCCCACTCATGGCCGGCAGCTGGGGCATGTCCTGGCTCTGCTGCCACCAGCTGTGTGGCCTTGGCTGGTCAGCACCTCTCGGAGCCTTGGACCCTCCTCTGCCCCCCGGGCCCAGGGAGGTTAGGGTGTGGGAGGAGCTCATCGGCCTCTGGCCGGGGCTCCCCAGCCTGGGGCTGAAAAAGGCCTGTCCTGTCCCTGGCAGATGTGAAGCCATCCAACGTCCTCATCAACAAGGAGGGCCACGTGAAGATGTGCGACTTTGGGATCAGTGGCTACTTGGTGGATTCTGTGGCTAAGACGATGGATGCTGGCTGCAAGCCTTACATGGCCGTGAGTGGTGCCCACGCCACCCTGGGTCTGGGGCCACAGCTGAGGTTCAGGAGAGGGTGCGCCTGGGAGTTAACTGTCAGGGACCAGAACTCCCTGACACCTTGAGTTTCCTGCAGCCTGGGCCCAGCCTGCTGAATAGCCCCTCTTTATCCCTGTTATTTACTGTGCCCCAGAGTGGCCATTTGCATAAGTTTCCTGGACACCATGGCAGTGACGCGGGGGGTCTGTGCTGGTGCTGCCTCGGCCCCATTGTCCTGAAGAAGCTCCCCCTCCCCCAGGCGGTGTTGCGCTGCGAGGCAGGGTTTGGGCCTTCATCACCAAGACCCTGGCCCTCGCTGGCCTCGGTGTCCTCCATCCTGTGAAGAGGTGGGCAGGGTGAGCTCTGGCCCCTCAGTCTGGGGTGGGGGAGGCAAGACCTAGCTGAGAGAGCTCTGCGTGGCCCCTGCCCTGCCCTCGGCCTGGGGTGGGTGCTCATGCCGCCTCGACCCGTCTTACAGCCCGAGAGAATCAACCCGGAGCTGAACCAGAAGGGCTACAATGTCAAGTCGGACGTCTGGAGCCTGGGCATCACCATGGTGCGTGCTGTGGGGCTCTAGCCCTGGTGGGGCGGGCAGTGGGGCTGGGCCGGGTCCGTAAGCTCTCCGAGGGCCTGTCAGAGAGTTTAGGCCCTGGAAAAAAGTGTCAGCTTCACAATCTGAGAAGAGAATGTGCCATCAAACATGATGATATATTTACAGGAAAGCCTATAGGTGACATTATGTGCCTCCCTGTTGGCGAGGTGTGCCTGTCGCAGAAGTTCTCCATGTTTTATGAGAACTTGTCAGCAGGACTTGCCCAGAGCTCATGAGTGCCTGTCAAGAAATCATAGCCAATCCCAAATTAAGTGAGCTTCTGGTACACAAATAGTTTCGAAAGCAAAATGGTAAAAATCTTAAAGAAATTTTTTTTTCACAGCAAGATGTGTGTGGCTTGGGTCCTGGTGCATTTCCTTGGGTGTGGTGGGCTGGGTCGGGCGGGCTCTGCAGCGGAGCCAGTGGGGCTTGGGCAGGTGGGGGCTGGCGCCTGGTCCTCGACTGAGCCTGAGGGTAGGGCCGGGCTGGTGGGCCTCAGAAGCCCACCCCTGCCTGTGTCAGGGCTTGGCTTGGGGTGGATTGAAGTGTATTTATTTGTTTAGAAAGCCCACCCTGGCCCCCATGTGGGGAATGGGCTGGAGGGGCAGGAGAAGGTGAGGATGGGCCTCTCCCTGCTGGCACTCAGAAGCTGTGTGTGAGGCCTGTGTAGCCGTGGACACTGCCTGTCATCCCATCCACTGGAAGCGTCTGAGGTGTGGGTTTGTCCCTGATGCCTCCATGGTGCCGCCACTGCCGCGGGCCCCCTGGCTTCCTGGGAGTGGGGATGGGGTACAGTCATTCATGATCAGTCAGTAAAATGTACATTGGGAAGGGGTGCGGAGAGGAATAAGACAGGATGGGGGGACTGGGGTGGCAGGGGCAGAGGGGCACCATTTTGAGGCAAAGCAGGGCTGGTGGGACTGCGGACAGGGTGTGGGAAAGGCCCCGAGGTGAGGGTGTGCCCAGTGTGGGAGGGAGGTCTGAGCAGTGCGTGCAGGGTGGGAGTTTGGGGTCAGCATAGGTGTTTTGGATTTTACTGATAAGTACACACTATGGGGTCAGGGGCACCACTACCCCCTGCAGTTGCAAATCCCAGTGTAACTTCTGATGCCCCCCAGAACTGAACTACTAAGAGCCTACTGTACGTAGGTCAGTTAACTTTAAATGCCACAATTAGTAGAAAAGTAGAAAAGAAGGGGAGGGCTGAGGGTCCTGCCGAGAGCAGAGAGCAAGATGCTCCACCTGTCCCTGTGGGGTGGCACCTGCCCGCCGGTGGGTCAGGCTGGGCTGGGGGCCTCTTCACAGGGGCAGAGGTGTCCCACCTCCTTCCCTCCCGTGCCTCAGCTCTCCTCTGCTTTCTCCGATCTGAGAGGCTGGTTCACTTGGTTAGACAGT
The DNA here is from genome assembly GCA_032199065.1 of Smutsia gigantea. Taxonomy (NCBI): domain Eukaryota; kingdom Metazoa; phylum Chordata; class Mammalia; order Pholidota; family Manidae; genus Smutsia; species Smutsia gigantea. The sequence goes on along the minus strand of JAVSCE010012577.1, from coordinate 38,057 downwards.
GGGGCTGATAAGCCAAAGCAGTGGGTTTGATTCCTGTATGAGCCACTCTGTACAACATGTTTCCTTTTCCACCCATGGTATCTGCTGCCTCACATCCCGTTACAGATACTATGTATTGAAAAAAAAAAATCCGCATATAAGGAGACCCATGCAGTTCAAACTAGCATTGCTCAGGGATCCACTATACTGCTGCACTTGTTATCCTCGTCGCACTTCGTGACTGTGACTTTATAGGCTGTGTTGTGCACAATGACAGGGAAAGGATCAAAATCAAATCACTGTGTCGGAGACATGGGATTGCAGGACACCTTCAATTCTCCTTAATACTGCGGACACAGCATTTTTCAGTTTCACTCCTGAAGCATAGAGGGACACTTAAAGCCTAAAGGTGGAGACTGTCCTCGCAGGTAAGAGTAACTCCCGGGTTAAAAAAGACTAAGAACAAGTCACACAGTCAGACCTCATTTTATCGCACTTCACAGATTGACAACCTTGAGTCCATTAAGTCTGTCAGTGCCATTTTTCCAACAACGTTTATTTACTACATGTCTCTGTCACATTTAGGAATTCTCACGGTATTTCAAACCTCTCTAATTATTACGTTTGTTATGGTGTCTGTGATCAGTGATCTTTGAAGTCACCATTGTAACTGTTTTGGGGCGCCATGAGCTGCACCCATATAAGATGGCAAACAATTGGTGAATGTGTGTGTTCTGACTGCTCCACGGACTGGCCATTCCCCTGTTTCTCTCCTCTCCTCGGGCCTCCCTATTCCCTGAGATACAGCAATATTGTAGGTTAATGACCCTACATGGCCTCTAAGTGTTGAAATGAAAGGAGGAGGTGTATGTCTCTCACATTAATGCTAGGAATGATTAAGCTTGGTGAGGAAGGTACATTGAAAGCTGAGAGAGGCCGAAAACTAGGCCTCTTGCTCCATATAGTTGACAAGTTGTGATGCTAAGGAAAAGTTCTAGAGAGAAATTAAAGGTGCTCCTCCAGTGAACACGTGAATGATAAGAAAGCAAGACAGCCTTACTGCCAGTATGGAGAAAATTTTAGTGGTCAAAATAGACGATCAGACCAGCCACAACTGTCCATTAAGCCAAAGCCTTATCCAGAGCAAGGCCCTAACTCTTTTCAGTTCTAGGAAGACTGAGGGAGGTGAGGAAGCTGCAGGAAGAAAGTCTGAAGCTGGCAGTTTGGTTCCAGAGTCTTAAGGAAGAAAGCTGCCTCCATAGCGTAAAAGCACAGGTGAGGCAGCAGTGCTGTGTAGACGCCACAGGAAGTCACCCAGAAGACCCAGCTCAGATAATGAAGTGGCTACACTAAAGAACCAGTTTTCACTGTAGATGAAACAGCATCTACTGGAAGAAGATGCCATCTAGGACTTTCATAGCTAGAGAGGAGAGGTCAGTGCTTGGCTTCACAGCTGCAAAGGTGGAGGGGCTCATGCAGTGGGTGACTCTTCAGTTGAAGCCAGTGTTCATTGACCAAAAATCTCAGGGCCCTTAAGAATGAGGCTACATCTACTTTGCCTGTGCTCTATAAATGGAACAAAGCCTGGATGACAGCACATCTGTTTACAGCATCCTTTATTAAATATTTCAAGCCCACTGTTGAGAACAATTGCTCAGAAAAAAAAGGTTCCTTTCAAAATATTACTACTCACTGACAATGTACCTGGCCACCCAAGAGCTGTGGTGGAGATGGACAACGAGATGAATGTTGTCATGCCTGCTAACACAGCATCCATTCTGCAGACTGTGGATCAAGGAGTCATTTCAATTTTCAAGTCTTACTACTTAAATACATTTCATAAGGCTATAGCTGCCACTGACAGTGATTCCTCCGATGGATCTGGGCAAAGTAAATTGAAAACCTTCTGGAAAGGAATCACCATTCTTGATGCCATTAAGGACATTTTTGATTTCATGGGAGAGAGGTCAAATATCAAGACTAACAGGAGTTTGGAAGAGGATGATTCCAGCCCTTATAGGTGACTGAGAGGTTCAAGCCTTCAGTGGAGGAAGCCACTGCAGATGTGGGGGAAACAGCAAGGGAAGTAACATTAGAAGTGGAGCCTGAAGATGGGACTGGATTGCTTCCATCTCATGATAAAAGTTTAGTGGTTGAGGAGCTACTTCTTAGGGACAAGGGGAGTGGCTTCCTAGATGGAATCTACTTCCTGTGAAGATGCTGTGAAGATCGTTGAAACATAACTAAGGATTTATAATATTACATAAACTTAGTTGATAAAGCAGAAGCAGAGTATGAGAGGACTGATGCCCATTTCGAAAGAAGTTCTATAGGTAAAATGCTATAAAATAACATCACATGCTGCAGAGAAATTGTTTGTGAAAGGCAGAGTCAGTCGATGTGGCAAACTCATTGTCTTACCTGAAGAAATGGCCCCAGCCACCCCAGCCTTCAGCACCACCACCCTGATCGGTCAACAGCCACCGACATGGAGGCAAGACCTTCCGCCAGCAAGAAGGTGATGACTCACTGAAAGCTCAGGTGATGGTTAGCATCTTTTAGCAATAAAATATTTTTAATTAAGGTATGTACATTTTAAAATAAATAATGCTATTGCACACTTAATGTACTGCAGGATGGTGTAAACATAACTTATCTGCACTGGGAAGCCAGAAAATCAGTTTGTCTTGCTTTAATTTGGTGCTCCCTTTATTGCCGTGGTCTGGAAGCAAATGTGCATGATCACCACGTGTGCCTGTGTTTATAGACTGCACAGAACGGTTGGGTGCTAGACACCCCACTCATGGCTGCTTCACACATACACACCTGCTCCCCTCCCTCCATCCTTCCCTGCCTTCCGTCTGTCTACCCGTCATCTTACTGGGGACCTGCCACATCTAGGTGACCTTCTGATGGGCCTTGGACAAGTGCATATTTCAGTTACCAAATGCATAAGAGACCACTCCAGAGCCTAGTGACATACACCAACCAGGGTTTATTGTTTCTCATGTTTCTGCAGTTGGCCTGGACTCAGCTAGGTGGTTCTTCCACTCCACCTGGCTCTGGCTGGGGTTGGGGCTGCCCAGGGCTGTGCCGGGCTGGAAGGTCCAAGAAGGCCCTACCCACGGGAGGCCTCCCAGCACTTCCTCCCAGCAGGCGGTGGGGGTGGGGAAGCCTTGCGCTGGTCGTGTGCACAAGGGAGGCGCTGCGTGCTTAGGCTGCTTCTCAGTATTTCCTTGGACAGACGAGACTTGCTGCGCATCCTTGTGCCCAGATGCTGTTTTTGTTTTTTGAGCTTTTTAGAAGAAATTACCAGGAAAGGGACTGATTGTTAGGTCAAGGGTTTGGACATTTTTCTGTCCTCCTAATTACAAACTCCGGTTAGCTGTGGGGTCCTTCTCTGGCAGCCCACACAGGGTCCTCACTTATGCTTGTTGGAATCAGTGAAAATTCTAGGAAAAAGCACCCTGAATTTGTCCTGCGAGACTACAGACCCACAGGATCACCCCCACACATGCTGCATTGTGTGCTCTCCATCTGCAGGGTGTGTGGGTGTCTTGGCGGGAAGGGGCCGTTAGCCGAATGGGAAGCCCCTTTCTTAGCACAATAATTAGCGGTCCGTTCCAGCACTGGTTGCCAACATGAAGCACTTGTTTGAGCAAAGCCTCTTCTGTTCATCATGGTGATTACGGCCTGCCAGTGCCTCTGTGCTCTTCCAGGAAGGGCCGGCACTGACCTGATTTGTTTTTTTCATCTCAGCAGTCAAAATTGGAACTCAGAGTTGTAAGCTAGCCAGTGTTTTCCACGAATGACTTCCTACCAACTGCAGTCAAGGCACGGGGCTAGGACATCCGGCCTCAACATCACCCACAGGGAGGCTCAGGTCCAGTGGACTGCGGCAGTAGCCGTTTGTCTGAGGGATCAGGGAGATGGAGGCTTCCCTGAGGAGGTGACACTGAAGATAGGCCTTACAGGACACTGGTGGGTGGGTGCTGGGGGCTCTGTGGAGAACGAGGGGCTGCAAGTTTCAGCCCTGGACAGGGCATGGTGGGCTATTGCAGAGTGAAGGAGGCAGTCAGATGCGTGTCTCCCGGTGTGATGTTCCTTGTACAGCCTTGGGGAGAGATGAGTGCATGAGCATCATTTCATTTCCCATCTGGCCCTCCTGTGGTAACAGCCACCCAAATAAATGGCAACAGATGCTTAAGACGTTGTGGAGACGCTAGGGAAAGAAGTGGCCTGTGTGAACAGGGAGGCCATTGCCAGCCGTTGCCTTCAGGAGGGTGGCCCACTATTGCCGGCTCCTCTGATTTTACCAGATTAGCTGGAACCTGGGGTTTTTAATTTAATTTAATTTAATTTTTTTTATTTTGGTATCATTAATCTACAGTTATATGGGCAACATTATGGTTACTTGACTCCCCCCATCATCAAGTCCCTCCCACATACCCCATTACAGTCACTGTCCATCAGCATAGTGAGATGCTATAGAATCACTACTTGTCTTCTCTGAGTTGTACAGCCCTCCCCATGACCCCCCAACATTACATTTGCTAATTGTAATGCCCCTTTTTCCCCCTTGTCCCTCCCTTTCCACCCATCTTCCCCAGTCCCTTTCCTTTTGGTAACTATTAGTCCATTCTTCAGTTCTGTGAGTCTGCTGCTGTTTTGTTCCTTCAGGTTTTTTTCTTTGCTCTTATACTCCACATATGAGTGAAATCATTTGATACTTGTCTTTTTGGCTTGGCTTATTTCACTGAGCATAATACCCTCTAGCTCCATCCATGTTGTTGCAAATGGTAGGATTTGTTTTCTTCTTATGGCTGAATAATAGTCCATTGTGTATATGTACCACATCTTCTTTATCCATTCATCTACTGATGGACACTTAGGTTGCTTCATTTCTTGGCTATTGTAAATAGTGCTGCGATAAACATAGGGGTGCATATGTCTTTTTCAAACTGGGCTGCTGCATTCTTAGGGTAAATTCCTAGGAGTGGGATTCCTGGGTCAAATGGTGTTTCTATTTTGAGTTTTTTGAGGAACCTCCATACTGCTTTCCACAATGGTTGAACTAATTTGCATTCCCACCAGCAGTGTAGGAGGGTTCCCTTTTCTTCACATCCATGCCAACATTTGTTGTTGTTTGTGTTTTGGGTGGTGGCCATCCTCACTGGTGTGAGGTGATATCTCATTGTGGTTTTAATCTGCAGTTCTCTGATGATTAGCCATGTGGAGCATCTTTTCATGTGCCTGTTGGCCATCTGAATTTCTTCTTTAGAGAAGTGTCTATTCATGTCCTCTGCCCATTTCTTAATTGGATTATTTGCTTTTGTTTGTTAAGGTGCGTGAGTTCTTTATATATTTTGGATGTCAACCCTTTATCAGATACGTCATTTATGAATATATTCTCCCATACTGTAGGATGTCTTTTTGTTCTACTGATGGTGTCCTTTGCTGTACAGAAGCTTTTCAGTTTGATATAGTCCCACTTGTTCATTTTTGCTTTTGTTTCCCTTGCCCGGGGAGATATGTTCATGAAGAAGTTGCTCATATTTATGTCCAAGAGATTTTTGCCTATGTTTTTTTCTAAAAGCCTTATGGTTTCATGACTTACATTCAGGTCTTTGATCCATTTCAAGTTTACTTTTGTGTGTGGGGTTAGACAATGACCCAGTTTCATTCTCTTACATGTAGCTGTCCAGTTTTGCCAACACCAGCTGTTGAAGAGGCTGTGATTTCCCCATTGTATATGCATGGCTCCTTTATTGTATATTAATTGACCATATATGTTTGTGTTAATATCTGGACTCTATTCTGTTCCACGGGTCTGTGGGTCTGTTCTTGTGCCAATACCAAATTGTCTTGATTACTGTGGCTTTGTAGTAGAGCTTGAAGTTGGGAAGTGAGATCCCCCCTGCTTTATTCTTCCTTCTCAGGATTGCTTGGCTGTTTAGGGTCTTTTGTGATTCCATATGAATTTTAGAACTATTTGTTCTAAGTTTCATTGAAGAATGCTGTTGATATTTTGATTGGGATTGCATTGAATCTGTAGATTGCTTTAGGCAGGATGGCCGTTTTGACAATATTAATTCTTCCTAGCCAAGAGCACGGGATGAGTTTCCATTTGTTAGTGTCCTCTTTAATTTCTCTTAAGAGTGTCTTGTAGTTTTCAGGGTACAGGTCTTTCACTTCCTTGGTTAGGTTTATTCCTAGGTATTTTATTCTTTTTGATGCAGTTGTGAATGGAATTGTTTTCCTGATTTCTTTTTCTGCTAGTTCATCTTTAGTGTATAGAAAAGCAACAGATTTCTGTGTATTAATTTTGTATCCTGCAACTTTGCTGAATTCAGATATTAGTTCTAGTAGTTTTGGAGAGGAGTCTTTAGGGTTTTTTATGTACAGTATCATGTCATCTGCAAATAGTGACAGTTTGACTTCTTCTTTACCAATCTGGTTGCCTTGTATTTGTTTTGTCTGATTGCCATGGCTAGGACCTCCAGTACTATGTTGAATAACAGTGGGGAGAGTGGGCATCCCTGTCTTGTTCCCGATATTAGGTGAAAAGCTTTCAGCTTCTCCCTGTTAAGTATGATGTTAGCTGTGGGTTTGTCATACATGGCCTTTATGATGTTGAGGTACTTGCCCTCTATACCCATTTTGTTGAGTTTTAATCAAGAATGGATGTTGAATTTTGTCGAATGCTTTTTCAGCATCTGTGGAGATGATCATGTGGTTTTTGTCCTTTTTGTTGATGTGGTGGATGATGTTGATGGATTTTCGAATGTTGTACCATACTTGCTTCCCTGGGATGAATCCCACTTGATCATGGTGTATGATCCTCTTGATGTATTTTTGAATTCGGTTTGCTAGTATTTTGCTGAGTATTTTTGCATCTACATTCACCAGGGATATTGGTCTGTAATTTTCTTTTTTTGTGGTTTCTTTGCCTGGTTTTGGTATTAGAGTGCTGCTGGCTTCATAGAATGAGTTTGGAAATATTCCCTCCTCTTCTACTTTTTGGAAAACTTTAAGGAGAATGGGTATTATGTCTTCTCTGTATATCTGAAAAAATTTAGCGGTGAATCTGTCTGGCCTAGGGGTTTTGTTCTTGGGTAGTTTTTTGATTACCGATTCAATTTCATTGCTGGTAATTGGTCTGTTTAGATTTTCTGTTTCTTGCTTGGTCAGTCTTGGAAGGTTGTATTTTTCTAGGAAGTTGTCCATTTCTTCTAGGTTATCCAGTTTGTTAGCATATAGATTTTCATAGTATTCTCTAATAATTCTTTGTATTTCTGTGGGGTCCGTCGTGATTTTTCCTGTCTCATTTCTGATTCTGTTTGTGTGTGTAGATTCTCTTTTTCTCTTAATAAGTCTGGCTAGGGGTTTATGTATTTTGTTTATTTTCTCAAAGAACCAGCTCTTAGTTTCATTGATTTTTTTCTATTGTTTTATTCTTCTCGATTTTATTTATTTCTTCTCTGATCTTTATTATGTCCCTCCTTCTGGTAACTTTGGTCCTCATTTGTTCTTCCTTTTCCAGTTTCAATAATTGTGACTTTAGACTATTCATTTGGGATTGTTCTTCTTTCTTTAAATAGGCCTGAATTGCTATTTACTTTCCTCTTAGAATTGCCTTTGCTGCATCCCACAGAAGTTGGGGCTTTGTGCTGTTATTGTCATTTGTCTCCATACATTGCTTCATCTCTGTTTTAATTTGGTCATTGATCCATTGATTATTTAGGAGCATGTTGTTAAGCCTCCATGTGTTTGTTAGCCTTTTTGTTTTCTTTGTACAATTTATTTCTAGTTTTATACCTTTGTGATTTGAGAAGTTGGTTGGTAGAATTTCAGTCTTTTTGAATTTACTATGCCTCTGTTTGTGGCCTAGTATGTGGTCTATTCTGGAAAATGTTCCATGTGCACTTGAGAAGAATGTGTATTCTGCTGCTTTTGGGTGTAGAGTTCTGTAGATGTCTGTTAGGTCCATCTGTTCTAGTGTGTTGTTCAGTGCCTCTGCGTCTTTACTTATTTTCTTTCTGGTTGATCTGTCCTTTGGAGTGAGTGGTGTGTTGAAGTCTCCTAGAATGAATGCATTGGATTCTATTTCCTCCTTTAATTCTGTTAGTATTTGTTTCACATATGTCGGTGTGCCTGTGTTTGGTGCATATATATTTATAATGGTTATATCCTCTTGTGGGACTGCCACCTTTTCATTATCTAATGTCCTTCTTTATCTCTTGTTACTTTCTTTGTTTTGAAGTCTATTTTGTCTGATACAAGTACTGCAACACCTGCTTTTTTTCCCTATTGTTTACATGAAATATCTTTTCCGTCCCTTCTCTTTTAGTCTGTGTATGTCTTTAGGTTTGAGGTGAGTCTCTTGTAAGCAGCATATAGATGGGTCTTGCTTTTTTATCCATTCTATTCTCTGTGTCTTTTGAATGGTGCATTCAGTCCATTTACAGTTAGGGTGATTATCAAAAGATATGTACTTATTGCCATTGCAGGCTTTGGATTCGTGGTTACCAAAGGTTCAAGGGTAGCTTCTTTACTATCTAACCGTCTAGCTTAATTCTTGTATTAAGCTAGTATAAACACAGTCTGATGATTCTATATTTCTCTCTCTTCTATTCCTCCTCCTTCATTGTTTATATGTTAGGTGTTTTATTCTTTTCTCTTTTGTGTTTCCTTTGACTGCTTTGTGGATAGTTGATTTTATTTTTTGCCTTTGTTAGTATTTGGTTGGTCTGCTTTCTTTCCTGTGATTTTATTTTCTCTGGTTACATCTAGCCTTAGGTTACATCTATTTAGCTTCCATCTAGAGCAGTCCCTTTAAAATATTGTGTAGAGGTGGTTTGTGGGAGGCAAATTTCCTCAACTTTTGCTTGTCTGGGAATTGTTTAATCCCTCCTTTGAATTTAAATGATAATCGTGCTGGATACAGTATTCTTGGTTCAAGGCCCTCTGTTTCATTGCATTAAATATATCATGCCATTCTCTTCTGACCTGTAAGGTTTGGGTTGAGAAGTCTGATGATAGCCTGATGGGTTTTCCTTTGTAGGTGATCTTTTTTCTTTCTCTGGCTGCCATTAATACTCTGTCCTTGTCTTTGATCTTTGCCATTGTAATTATTATGTCTTGGTGTTGTCCTCCTTAGGTCCCTTGTGCTGGGAGATCTGTGGGCTTCCATGGTCTGAAAGACTATTTCCTTCCTCAGCTTGGGGAAGTTTTCAGAAATTATTTCTTCAAAGACACTTTCTATCCCTTTTTCTTTCTCTTCTTCTGGTACCCCTATAATGTGAATATTGTTCTGTTTGGATTGGTCACACAGTTCTCTTAGTATTCTTTCATGCCTAGAGATCCTTTTATCTCTCTCTGCCTCAGCTTCTCTGTATTCCTGTTCTCTGATTTCTATTCCATTAACAGTCTCTTGCACCTCGTCCAGTCTGCTCTTAAGACCTTTTATAGATTGTTTCATTTCTGTTATCTCCCTCCAGACTTCCTCCCTTTGCTCTTGCATATTTCTCTGCAGGTCCATCAGCATGGTTGTGACTTTTATTTTGAATTCTTTTTCAAGAAGATTGGTTATATCTATCTCACCAGGCCCTCTCTCTGGGGTTGTCTGATTTTTGACTGGACCAGATTCTTCTGCCTTTTCATGGTGATAGAAGTAGTCAGAGGCAGGTGGCGCATGTGTCAGCTGGGAGAACAATGTCCCTTCATGCTTGCTGGTCGCCTTGCCCTTCTCCGCTGCCTGTGCCATTTACCTGCACACCGGGAGAAGTCTCTGGAATAATCCCCTGACCTGCTGCGGGCCGGGCGGCCCTCAGGATAGCCTAGAGCCCTGTGGGGGGTCACAGCCGCACCGGCTGTGTTCTCCTGTGAGAACGGTGCCCCTTCGTGCCTTCTGGACCTTGTTCCGGGTTCCTCTGTCTGTGCTGGGCAGCTGCGCACAAGCGGCAGCCTCTGGGTCTGTCCCGGTTAGCTGTGCGCTGGGAGAAGACTCTGTGTGGTTGCTGTGAGTGGGGCTGTTCCCCAGCTGCTCTGCAGCTGTGGCCGGTCAGCCAGTTTGCTTGTAGCACCAGCCAAGGAGAATGAATGGCAGGCTGCCTATTGCTGTGAGGCTTCGGGGCTGGGTTGCCCCCCAGGGGGTTAGGGCACTTGAAGTTCCTTAAGATTCCCAGCCTGGTGGGCTGAGTGTTCCAGGATGATTTTGTCCAGCTGTTTAGCCCTTGTCCCTTTAAGACTTTTAAAAAGCACCTGCTTTTCTTTTGTCCCAGGGGAGCTGGCTGTGGGTACCTGCTCACAGTCTCCATCTCGGATTTTACTTTTCCGTTTCTCTAATATCCAGCACACCATGCAATATGTGTCTGTGCTTCCCGTGCAGATTACTAGGGCTGGTTATTTAGCAGTCCTGTGCTTCCACTCCCTCCCCACTCTGATTCTTTCCCTCCCACCGGTGAGCTGGGGTGGGGGGAGTGCTCGGGTCCTGCCAGGTCACAGCTTTGTATCTTACCCTTTTCACGAGATGCTGAGTTCTTGCAGATGTAGATGTAGCCTGGCTGTTGTACTGTATCTTCTGGTCTCTCTTTTAGGAGTAGTTGTATTTTCAAAAATATATATGGTTTTGGGAGGAGATTTCCGCTGCCCTGCTCACGCCGCCATCTTGAGCCCCCCTTCTTGGAACCTGGGTTTTTAAGGAAGGTCATCTGAATTCAAATTGTTTGAAAACCCAGCAACCAGTCACAGCCCAGGGCTGGATTACTCCATGAGCTGTGGTCTCTGCTGCCCAGGTCAGAGGATCCAACTACTGGTGTCCCCTTGGCTTTCTTCTTTGGTCTAATGCCATGTGTCAGCTGCTCAACCTGCCTTGTGGTCCAGTTCTGGGCTTTAAGCCAGGACAGGCAGGTTCCCGAAATGCCCCGCTCCTAGGTGCAGAGTGTGTGTACATCTGACCTGGTGCCACTGTCCCTGCCACAGATTGAGATGGCCATTCTGCGGTTTCCTTATGAGTCCTGGGGTACCCCATTCCAGCAGCTGAAGCAGGTGGTGGAGGAACCGTCCCCCCAGCTCCCAGCTGACCATTTCTCTCCTGAGTTTGTGGACTTCACTGCACAGTGGTGAGTCTCCAGCCCTCATGCATAGCCTTTGGGCCTCCCCAAACCCCAGTAGCACCCCTCCCTGCCCTGGGCAGATCCCAACTCCTTCCTGGGCTCTGTCCATCCCTTTCTTCTTTAGCAAACAAACCACCAATCAACATAGCATCAAAAATATTCAAGGCAGAAATATAGCACAAGGAAATATTTGACAAACTATTGTCCTTGGGGGGATTTTAACACAATCCTAGAAATGGACAGTCCAGGTAGACCAAAAAAGGAAACAAATGGCATGTGGAGTACTTGAAAATATAAACAAATTTGCTTTTTTTGATGTTTAAAACATTGTAGCAAGTTAAAGAATGCCCATGCGAGCTTATAAAAATTGTACTTGAGAGTATATAGGAAATAGGGAAAAAGGAAAAAGGCAGTCAGGTAGGCATATTCTCTGCACATAATTAAAACAACTCCATAACTAAAGAGGGAAAAGGTACATGGAAATTCCAGGTAAATTCTAATTCACTATTGGGTTACAAAAGAGACTTGAAAAATAAAATTACAAGCTGTTCAGAAGTGAAAGATGCTGAGAACATAACATACCAACATCTATGTGTTATGGGCAAAGAGATACCCAGAGGAAAATTTGTAGCCTTTATTTCTTTCGTTAGAAAATAAGAAACACTAAAAACAAATGAGCCTGGCAGACAGAGTTATTGGTCACCTTGACCCCTTTTAGTGGGGACCTCTCCTCTCCTGAGGAGGAATTTCTCCTCCCAATTAAGGATACCAAGCATATGATTGTTGGCTGCAGCATTTCAGTGTCTTTTTGGTATTGGAGTCATGGAAAATTCCCTAGACCATTATACAGACAAGAAAGCTAACATCCAAAGAGGTAAAGAAACTAGGTCCAAGTCTCTGTAGTTTGCACCCATGGATCCCACTCCTCCCTTGGGAATGCCCCCGAGAACAGTCCCGCCCCTTCTTCCCTGGGCCCCAGGAGCACACGTTTCCCCCTTGCTGCCCAGCCAGGGGTTTGGCTGGCTTGGAGGGGCCAGACTCCATTCTTTCATGCCAGCCTGGCTTCGGCTTGCCCTTGTTTTTCCCTAGCCTGAGGAAGAACCCTGCGGAGCGCATGAGCTACCTGGAGCTGATGGTGAGTGTGGGCAGGAGCAGTGGCTGAGTGGGGAGAGTTTGCTTCCAACATATGGAGGTGGACAGCCCCTCTGGCTTGCCCCACCTTAATCGGTAAGGTGCTGTCATTCGTGCACTCATGCATACCCTGGCTGTCCCCTCCCTCTTCCACGCCAGGCCCTGTGGAGGGGCTCACAGGCAGTGCTGTGACACGTGGAGCAGGGGGAGGGATGTGGCCGTTTTATTCGAAGGCATCAGGGAAGGCTTCACAGGGAGATGAAATTTACCTGAAAGGATGAATGAGTGTTTACCTGCTGATGGAGAGGGCATTCCAGGTGGAATGCCCAGCATGGGCAGAGACCTGGCATGTGTGGGGAAAGGTGAGTTCAGTGTTCCCAGAGGATGGCTGCAAGAGGGCCAAGGAGGAAGCCACCAACACTCTCTAGCTAGGAGGCTTCCTGGTGGTGGAGAAGGACAAGTATGAGTTTGCCAGGCAGAACGGAGTCCTGGGTAGGAGAAGCATGCAAGGGGCTGGGGTTGGATTGGAGAGGCAGGGCACCTCCACCCCACTGTCAGCCCATCCAAGGTGACTGCCTTCTGTCCCCACCAGGAGCACCCTTTCTTCACCTTGCACAAAACCAAGAAGACAGACATCGCTGCCTTTGTGAAGGAGGTTCTTGGGGAGGACTCGTAGGGGCGGGGACTCGGCTCTCACTCTGGCCTCCAGGGCCCCAAGCCCCCTCTGCTGGGACAGTGCTTGCCCACACCTGTAAGCTACTGCCACCCTGGCCTTGGGCCTTCCTGGAGGAATCTGGAGGAATCTAGGGGGCTGCGCCTGCCTGACTGGGCAATGGGCTGTTGGTCCAAGTGCCGAAGAACCAGATCACTGGGGGCCCCCAGCCGGACACACGTGGGCTCCACCAGTGCCTCTGCCCTGTTTTTCCAAGGACGCTATGTCTCCAACCTCCAAGACCTTGAACATGGAGGGGCTGGATGCCCCCCGCCGGATGCTGTTGCCCCTCCCAGGGCAGGCAGCCAGTGCCTCCGTGCAGGCCACTGCCTTGGCCCAGCCCTGGATGCCACTCAAAGTTGTATATTTTTTAAATCTCACGATTGAATGGACTTTGCACACTTTAGCCCAGGGCGGCCACACCTCTGTCCTGCATTGGTGTGGGGCATAGAACACGGCGAATCCCCTTGAGCGCCCCAGGAGCAAGATGCCAGAGCTGCCTGAGCCTGCGCCCCAGCACTGGCAAGCAGGCCCATTAGGGGCATATGGGGTCGACAGCCCCGCACACCACCTCTAGGTGTGTCAGTTCACTTGTTTTAAATTTATCCTCTTTGATTTTTTTCTTTTTCTTTGTGGGCTTGGCTGGTTTTTCTTGCATGGTTTGGAGCCGATCACTTTTCTCCCACCCCCTAGGGGACCAGCAGGCTGAGACATGCCTTCTCTGCTCGGCTGGGGTTTAGGCGGATGGGCCCAAGGTCTCTGTTCAGAGAGGTGCTAGGGGAGCCGCCGGCTCACTCTCCTTGGGGATTGGCTCAACAGGGGCTATGGATTTGCCTTTGGTGGTGTTTAAAAAAAGAAAAGAAAATATATTTTTTTGAAGAAAGGACTGCCTATCCTGGGTCCTGTCCCTGTTGGGTTGGGGCAGTTACCTGGTTGCTGTTTTAATTAAAAAAAAAAAGTGGGACAAAGGTTTGTGAGATTGTGTGTCACAGTGGCGAGCCACACTCCTCAAGTGAAGGTCCTGGGCCAGGGCAGCATGATGAGGGGAGCAGGGGCCGGTGGCCTGCCAGGGCCCTCTATGTGGCAGTCCCTCTCCCGTGTGAGGACGCTGAGGCTCTCAGAGGGCTGTGCTGAGGTGTCAGGCCTATGCTGGACACTGGGCAGAGCAGACACAAGCCCAGCCCACTGGGGGAGCCACCCATCCCACTGTCACTGAGGCACAGTGATGAGCACATGCTAGGCACTGTGCCCAGCCTTCAGTTCGTTATTGTCTCAGGTGGTTATGTTATCCCTAGCTCACAGATGGGAGAACAGGCTCAGAGAGCTGAAGTAATTTTCTCAAAGCTGAACAGCTTGTAAGATGGAGAAACAGGTTTGGGGACAAGTATCAGTCCCCCTGGAGAAGGCTCTGGGGGGAATGGGGACGGCTTTAGAAAGGCCTTGCCAGGATCCAGTCTGTCTTTGTGATCCTTGAAGCCTGGGCTGGGGCAGAAACCCTTGTCCATCAGACTGAAACAGGAGGGAATTTGCTTATGTAAGCAGATCTGTGGCTTCAGGTGCAGTTGGATCTAGGAGATCAGTTACTGTCCTGAAGTACTTGTGTCCACCTTAGCTCTGTTTTCTGTCTCAGTTCCACATACCCATCATGGGCACAAGCCAGGACCCCGTGACTCACACCAGCTTATAGCAAAGGGGTGCCAAGCTCCAGCTGAAGTCCTAGGGCTGGCTCTTCTTGGCTGGGAAGGGGTCAGTCACATGGTCATCCTCAAGCCAGCCACAGGCCAGGAGGATCCTATCTGGGGGAATCAGCCTATCCACATCTCCAGGTCTGGGAGCTGCGCTTCCTTAGTCCTCCAGGGGAAATTGGGGCATGTTCCCAGTGGGAAGCACAGATCCTCCTGGGGTCCATCTCTCCACTGCCGCGGTTCACCACTCCCGTCCTCAGTTCAGCGAGAGGCCGTCTTCTTGTCCCCAAGTCAGCCTTCAGTCTGGGACAGGCTACTGCCTTAACGTTAACCGTTTCCTGGCACAGCACCGAATTTCCAGGTGCTTGTGTGTCCCTTCCTCCCTCACGAAGGCTCCTGCTCACCTCCAGGCCTTTGCACTGACCTTGTCCTCTGCCTGGAATGCCCTCATCCCCCGCCATTCCCGGTCTCCCACGTCAGTTCTTCAGAGAGGCCACTGTACTTGGGCAGCCTGACTCGCCACCGTTGGGTCCCCTGTGCTGACACCTAGCGATCGCTCAGCCAGCCTTTGTTGAATGAAAACATGAAAGAAAGGATGAGGGAGTGAATGAACCCGAAGCTCTGTGTGTAGGTGCGCACGTGGATATGTGAGAGTGCGCGGATCGGCGCGCGTGAGGGAGTGCGCGCACGCGCCTATGCATATGTGCGCGCGCACGCGTCCTCCCCCCGCGCGCGCATAAGGACAGGCCGACCCGAGTCTCTGGGGCGCGGCCCCCGTCACGCCCCCTGAAGCCACCAGGAGGCGGCAGAGCCTCGATTCTGACCCCGCATCCCCAACTCCGCCCGGCCTGGGAGCGCCCTGTCCACCCTCGAGGTCTCCGGTGGGCCAGGGGCCTGCCCTGGGGCTGGGGCTCCGACCCTGTCCGCTCAGTTTTCTGCGCCTGCACCGCCGGCGGCGGGCCCTCCCCGTGTGCGCCTCCCTCCAGGCCCTGGCACCATGGGGAGCTCCGGGCGTGAGGGAGTGACAGGTTGGGGGCCTGACTCATCCACAGATTCTCATGCACGCACAGCCCTCTACAGGCGCAAATCACTCTACAGCTTACAGAAAGCGCTACAGTTTACAAAGGACAGCAGTTTGCAAAACTCTGTGCTGTTTACAGAACAGTTAAGGAAGTAATTTACGCTTTACAAAGCCTGCCTTAGGGTACAAAGCATCGCCCCTAGAGAAAGCACTTCACAGTTTGCAGATTCCTCTAAGAATTCAAACACCAGTCTTCTTCCACTTTTACAAGAGATGTGGCGGCATCCACGTGGGGAAGCCAGTGTGCAGACCTTTACTAAGGACATGCGCCGTCGTCCTGCCCTTGCAGTTCATAACGCCCACGACCTTGCTGAAGATTCCCTCCCAGCGTGTGCCTTGTCCTCAGGGGCCGGGCCCCTTCTTTTCTGTCCCTGTTCCCTCCGCAGCAGTCTGGGCAGGCACCGCTCCCGGTCCTGGGGCTGACGGCTCTCTCTGAGCTGAGAGAAAGATGGCAGAGGCACGTGGATTTTGTTTCGGTTACAGTTGTGAGACTCTCCTCCTTATCAGGCAGCATTAAAAATATAGCATTTGGGCCCAGACGGGAGTGGGAAGGTGGTACCTGAGGGAGGATTTGGCAAATCCCCTTCTGGAGGCCAGGGCAGGCATCCTGCTTGTTGAGTAAGTATCAGCTCAGTCCTTCTTCTCCTCACCTTCTGTAGCCCCCACCCCTCCTAGTACCCCGCAGTGCCCACACCAGCCCGTCCTCCCCACCTCCCCTTGCCGGCTGAGCTTCAGCCACAGTGCTCAAACCCCAGGGCCTTTGCACCAGCTATCCTGTCTTCCCAGAATGTTCTCCCCCAAGTTGTCCTCCTGGCTGGCTCAGATGTCTCTGAAGATGCCATGTCCTCACAGAGGTCTCCTGTGACTGTCCGTCACTCTCTTCCCTTGCCCTGCTGTATTTTCTTCATACTTATTTACATTCATGTCCACTGACCGCCTCCCCCATAGGCTGGGAGCTCTTCTAGCACCTGGATGGGTCTGTCTTGCTCAGAGCCTGGCTTGGAGGGGGGTCTGGCAATGACAGAAGAAATGGCAGGCTCAGGGAAGGTGCCCTGTGGTCCCCAAGACTGAGCACAGCCCCACAGCAGGGGGCCCAGGGAGCCGGGCCCTGCCAGAACTATGTGCAACGTGGGCTGGCGGTGGGCTGGGGGCTGCAGTTCTATCTTCTCAGGGGCATCAGTTCTGGGAGGGCTCTCCAGGAGCAAGGCAGCCCCCCTCATTGTACTGAGCCCGACCTCAGAGGAGGGAAGCGATGAGCTCGAGGTCACATAGCAGGTGGCACCAAGGCTGGGAGCCGAATGCCTGCCGTGGTCTCCCCAGCATAGGTTGCTTTGTGAGTTGCTTCGGACTTCAGCACAGCAGTCCCAGGAGCCCAGATTAATGTTTATTTCCCTCCACCAGTTTTTAAGTCTGTCCTGGTGACTCTGGCCTGGGGAGGTAGAAGGGGAAGCTCCCACCACCAGCTTTATCTCGGGTTGTCTCTCTCCCTGGCTGCTTTGCAGGCAGGGCAGTGACTGATGTCATAGTTAGGGCTGGTGTCCTTTCCTCCCCTGCAGGACTTAGCATCTGGCAAAGCCACCCTCTGATGCACCCCCACCAGGGGCTGTGGCCTCTGCTTACACACTTCCCCTGACAGGGAGCTCATTGCTGTTCAGGCGTGCTTCCTGGAGGGATCAGAGCCTCTCCTGTCCGTGTGTATGAACTCTGCAGGCTCTTGTGCTCCTTTCTTTGCCTCTTGTGAAAGCGGTTTTGAATCCTTTTGGAGAACAGGTGGGAGGGTCTATATATATATCAGCCGTGCTATGTTTATCATAGCTCGTTTATCCTTGTGGCCAGTGTGGCCGGGTTCTCCTGGAGGGTGCAAAGCCTCATCGAGGATTTGACCCTGCCTGAGTCCCCCAGGATGGTGAGGCTGAGCTGGATGGAGACAGAAACCCAAGTCCTGCCTCCTCCCGGACTCTCAGCTCAGCTCTGCTCTACCCTGAGTAAGCCCCTTGCCGAGACGGGTTTAGCTGCACCCACCTGCTCCAGCTTTGTTGAAGCTGTGGGCTGCTCTATTCCCATCCTGGGCCAGCTTTATGGCTGGACTTGGTGGGAGGAGGCCTGGGAGGCAGCGGCGGCTGCGATCTCTCATTGAAGATGCACCAGCCAGCAAGTTCTCATCCTCCCGGCTCCTAAACCTTCCGCGGCCCTGCATTGCCCAGGCAATCCAGGGAGAGGAGACCTGGCGTGGACTTCATAGCAGGGCCTTGTCTGGATTGTTCTCTGCAGTGCTTGGCACAAGGAGGGTGTTATCTGAACACCTACTGTGTGCCAGGCAGTGTTCTGGACCTGGAGCTACAGCAGCACTAAGGCAGACCTGGGCCTGTCGTCCATGAGCTCAGCGAGGGAGGGCATCAGACACAGCGTAAGCAAACTTGGGATGCTTACAGCAGCATTTCCTACTTTTTTCCCATTACCACTCCCTAAGGAGAAACATCTACTTAGATTAAATAATTAAGCAAATAATTTAAATCAATTAAGCCTAATGACAATTAAGTAATTAAATTTGATTAAGTAATTAAAATTTAATTTCTCCCTGATGAGAAATGCAATACTAGGGAATAAGAGTTTGTCATGTAGGGCCACAAATAATTGTACCATCTAAGTTGTTTTTCACTCCCTCAAGAACCAACTCCTGCCTCCTTTGGAAACGCACAGCTAAGAGGGTTATAAACAGTGCTCAGTGCCGTGAAAGACAAGGGGACACGAGAGTGGGGCCCTCACTGGGTGCTGGTCACGGGAGACAGCCCACAGCTTCAGAGGATGCCGTGTGCAAGGAGAGGGCAGGGGGAGTAGGTGAGGGGTGGCGAGAACAGGCCAGGAACAGCCTGTGCAAAGGCCTTGAGGTGGGAGGGGACTTGGTGCCAGTGAAGAGAATCGGGTGGGGGGCAGATCACGTGGGGTTCTGCAGGCCAAGGCCAAGACTCTAAGCTTTATTTTCAGGGCATAAGGGAAGTCACTGGAGTGGTTAAAGCAGGGAGAGAAGTGGTCAGATTTACATTAAGAACAACATGACAGCCAGGTCGCCTTTCTGAAATGTCTGTGTCTCTGCTCCTCACATTCCTTTTCCCTTCCAAGCCCTGCTCCTGGCTCCACCCCCTGCATGAAGGTTCATCCATGCCCCACCCCCAGCTCTTGGGCCAGATGTCCCTAATTTGACTGTCATCCCAGGCTATGTGATCTTGAAGATGTCATGGTACCACCCTGAGACTCAGTTTCCTAATCTGCAAATTGGGGGAACTCACAGGATTGCAGGTGGTTTCAATAAAACCCTGGAGGGTGCAAAGGCCCATCACAGGCCTGGCACACAGTAGGTTTCGGTTAATAAGCCTGTCCTTCTGGTTCTTGTCCACTGCCCCATCTGGGGCCTCTTCGGGTCCAGAGAGAGAATGATGGACATCAGGCCCTGTGGTCCTAGGGCTCTGTAACTCCGGGGAGAGGAAATCCTGGGGCAAAATACCTCTAAAATCATAATCAGTCAAAGGGAGAAATAAAGTTTAAAACATGTTTATTGTTTACAAACTGTGGTCCAGGGCCGTTTCTCTCTCCTGTTCCAGAAGAAGCAAACAAGACCTCCCCCTAACCTCTCAGCTTCAGGTAAGCCCTCGGAGCCCAGATATTTACACACTGATATGGAGATGGACTACTACTCTCCACCCCTGAGGAATGCCTGTTGATAGGCAGATGCACTAAAGGCAGGTGAGAGGTTCTGGAAATATTATAATTTTACCCACAGGACACTCCTTCAGAAATCTCTCCTTACAATCTACTTGTCCCCCTCTTCTGCAATGGTCCCTGGGTGAGAAAACTGGAGCATTGTGACCAGTCTAATAACATAACAATGGCAACAGCAATAAAATTATGACTATCCTCAAGCTGGAGGATTCAGCTAGGTTCAAAGTCCTATGCAGATTAAGTCCATAGCTCGTCCATTCCACAGGTAGGCAGTAGTTGAAGAGGTAGAGGGTTCAGAGCAATCATCATCACATGGCAGCTGCAGCCAGGGGACATGTCCAGGCCACAAGGACTGTAGAAGAAAACAACCTTAAGGGCATTAAGATACATGTTTTAATGACACCAGCATAGGCAAATCTTGTCCATGAGGTAGGATGCATGCAAGAGAGTGGTCCTGTGACAGGACAGTGGCAGGAATGGGATCTCATCCTGGTCTGGTATACCAGACTTTCACCCCCCTCCCTGTGGGAGTTACAGATGGGTCAGTAGATAGGGCTACAGGAGGTACATGCACTGGCCAAAAAGATAAAACTAAACTCCCCTGTAAGATGCTCTTACCTCCCGGACATTTTGGGTACGCTGCCATGATATTTGGGGGTTACTCTGCTGTTACTCCAGGCATACACATGAGGCCAGCTTCCAGGACTTTCTCCCAAGGTGCCAGAAGGGCCAGCCATTGCTGGTCCATGTGTTGAAATGTCCACGGCCATGTCCACTCAACAGTGTCTCAGGGTATAACACAGTTGGGGCTGGCAGCAGGATGTTGCTCTGCTGGCCATATCCTGGGTTCAATCACTTCTGTGGTTTGCACACACAGTTGTACAGGAGAGGCAGCAGGTGTGTTAGCATGTCCACAGGGCTCAAGGCTGCTCTTCAGGGCTTCTCACCCAAACACCGCAGCCCTGTCCATAGGTGAACTGACCAGGCCCGTAGGCTATTGGTGTCTGACTTCAGGCCACATTTCAACAAACCACTGTACTTCTCTATCATGCCTATCCCAGTATGGTTATACGGTACATGAAATTTCCACTTTATTCCTAATTCCTGCACGCATCCTTGTAATGCATGTCTAGTAAAGCGGGTGCCTTGATCGCTTTCAATCACCTGCGGCCGGCCATAGGCTGCAAAGAGACGCTCCAGGCCCCTCTTGGTGGTTTGCTGATCTGCACGACATGCAGAAAAACCAACCAACAGGCCAGTAGCCATGTCCACACAAGTCATGGCATACCAATATCCTTCTGATATGGGCAGACGCCCAATATAGCCTATCTGTCCCCTGACAAGGGGTATCAGCCCCCTCACTATTGTCCCATGTTGCTGTGGGACTCAGTGTAAGGCCCTCTCAGAGCACACAGGCACTCCTGCCGGGCTCTGCTGACCTCTTCAAAGGTCAATGGCAAGCCCCATGTGCAACAAACACTGATGTAACCACTGGGCCACATCAGAGGCAGGCTTTCCTTCTAGCCAGCGCACCTGGGCCCGTGTGTCTGCTTCATCATTCCCTGGGGATGCCAAAGGCAAATGGCCAGTCACATGATATATGGTAACAGTCTTAGTCTGACCAGAGGCCCATGTGTCTTGCCACAACTCTTACCCCCAAAGGGGCCAGTGACCAACCATCCAGTTGGCATGATACCATGTTGGTAGCCACAGGGTCAAGCCCTGATAGGTGGCCCAGCTGTCAGTGTGGACAACTATGGGGGAGGGCTCCTGGGTGATCACGAGCCATACTGCCCACAACTTAGCCCACTGGCTGCTCTTCCCCTCTCCGTCCTCCATCCATATTGTCTCAGTCTTAGGATGGAAAGCCACAGCCCTCCACTTTGGGGCTGCCCACGACTGAAGACGTCTGTGTACCAAGCATCTTCAAGTATAGGGGCTTTTCCCTCCTGATAAGGAGTCTTGACTACCAAGGGCTGAAAAGCAAGTTCTTCCTGCTTTCCACTGGTGTAGGTCATGGGCCCCAATAAGCGTTGGAGTTCTTCACTTAAGGGGCTAGTGGAGAGGGCGCTGTGCTGCTGTAAATATGCACCCCATTTGGTCAGTGTAGGTGTCTGTGCCACACCACTGCGTGGCCTTTGGGTCCAGTCTCACACCCACCACGCAATGGGATAGGTAGTTATTACCTTAGTTGGAGCTGTTCTGGCGATGGGCTCCGTAGCCAGCAAGGTGTGGTACATGGCAGCCAGTTGTTTCTCTATCAAGGTGTACCAGACCTCTGCTCTTTTCCTAGTTGTGACCAGAATCCAATAGGTTGGTGCATCCATTCAAGCCACTGCCAAAAGTCCCATCCATAACCATCTTTGGTTACATGAACATCTAGCTCACAGGGCCTTGATGAGTCCATTACATTCAAGGTCTGCATGGCCTTGACTGCCCCCTTGGCAGCAGTAAGAGCAGCTGCACTTGTCTCATCCCAGTCCACCTGGTGCCCTTTAATACCAACCAGTATAAGGGCTTCAGAATTTGTGCTAAGGGCTTCAGAATTTGTGCCAAGTGTGGGATAAACACTCTCCAGTAGCCTAAAAGACTCAAAAACTCTTGTAATACTGCCAGAGTGGTAGGGGTGGGGAAAGCCTTGACCTTGTCTATGAATACTTGTGGGATAACTTTAGTTTTACCCAACCAGACAACCCCCAAGAATTTTACAGACAAACCAGGTCCCTGAACCTTGGTGCTGTTCACAGCCCATCCTTTTTCCTGTAGATGTTGCAACAGTCTAGGAACTGCCCTTTCTAAATCTGAAAGAGAATCAGATGTGAGCATAATGTCATCATTGTAGTTATACAACTGCACTGTTTGCAGTTTCTTCCATGTGGCCAAGTCCTGGGCTACAAGTCCATGACAGATGGTCAGACTGTGGAGAGACAGTGAATGTCCACTGCTGGCCTTGCCATGTGAAGGCAAACTGTTCCTAGTTTTCCTGTGCTATGTCAACAGAGAAGAAAGCATTAGCAAAGTCTACTACATAATGATACGTTCCCAGCTCATGGCTGAGGGTGTCCAGAATGTCTGCTATAGAGGGGATAGCAGCATGCAAAGGGGTATGACTTCACTCAGTTCACTGTAGTCCATGGTCATACGCTAGGAGCCATCTGGCTTTCTCACTGGCCACACTGGGGAATTAAAAGGACTATGAGTGGGCTTTGTGATGCCCACCCTCTCCAACTCCTGTAGAGTTTCTCCAATTTTCTTGTGCCCCCCGAGGCAATTTATACTGCTTAGTATTTGTCACCCGCCGAGGTACAGGCAGAGCTACAGATGGGTGCTTAGCATGTCCCCTCAATAATGCCTTTACCACATGGTACCGTCAGCCTGAACTCACCTGCGGTGGTCTGTAACCACAGGCCCTGTGGGATATCTACCCCCAAAATATATTCAGGGATGGGAGAAATGTACACAGAATACTCCTTTGGGGGTAAAAGTCCTATCCCCGATGGGACTTGGGCTTTCTTCACTCTAATTGCTTTACCCCCACAGCCATCTATCACAGCAGGGGTCCTGGGAAAATGCTCAGGTTCGCCATAAATCAGAGAACACTCAGCTCCTGTGTCCACCAGCGCCAGGACATGTTGTACATTCACAGAGGAGCAATGAATCGCTAATTCTACATGTGGTCTCTGGTCCCCATCATGTCCCCAATGGTGGGGACCTTGACCCCCCCCCAGTCGAACCGCGATGCCCAATCATCCTCCTGTGGGGGTGAGGGCTCAGGCGAATCCTGGGTACTGTCTCCCAGGAAGTTTCGCAGGGACACAGGCCAGGCATGAGGCCTTGACTCTGGTTTCCGTGTCCTGGACCTCAGCGGCTGGAACTGCTGCTCTGGCTTTAATTGGTGCCACAGTTCTAACAACATCCTATTGGGCTGCCCATCAAATTTTTCTTTCACTACCCCGGCCTTTATCAAATCACCCCACATCTGGACCTTCATGGGGCCTTTTGCACCTCTCCTTTCAGTTGTAGCCTGTACTTCCTTCTGTGCCCTTATGTTTTCAACCTCCCCCAGATCTGCTAAAGTACGAGTAGCCTCACTTATGGGCTGCCTATGTAGGGGACAAGAGTAGTCACTAGGGACCCAAAGAGAGATGTGGCACCAGATCTCTCATTCCTACAGTGAACACCTCCTCATCGGGGCCTTGGGAGGGTCCATATTATAAATGATGTTTTTCATACCCAGTTCCTGCAGTACCTGTTGGAGCTCTGCATATGTTTTCCAGCTAGTGGGTAAGTATGGTAAATCACCCTGATTAGGCCAACTATCCTGATGGCAGCTGTCAGCCATTCCAGGACTGTCTGATACCCGGAGGTGTGACGGGCTGCCAGAGGGAAGGGTGAGTCTTCAGGGAAGCCATTCTACTCATCTCAGTACCTGACACAGCAGTGTTTTCCACCCCCATATCTCAGAGATGTAAAAGCCCTGTAGGCAGAGATTCCGATGAACTCTGCCTCTACTGGACGCTCCTGTCCACCAGTCATCCTGGGTATAGGGGCGGAGCATGGACTGCTCCACAACCTGGGGAGGGGCGGCTCCTTCTGAGAAGCCCGCAGTTGTTTCGCTTTTATTTTCTTAATTACAGCTGGGCAGGCCTTTAAAACAGGAGAGGATGGTACCTTGGGCGGTGGCTTCGGTGGTAGACCGGCCCATGACCCCGCCTCCTCCTTCTTCTCCCCCCAGCGGTAACTCCACCATCTCTGGGGCTGAAGGCGCCCTCTTTCCTCCCCCTCCTCCACGGCCTCCGGGAACGCGGCTTTTCCTGCCTTCTACCCCCTCGCCGCTGCTAAGGGATCTTCTAGGAGCGTGAGCTGCCTTTTCAGTGACTGTCTCTCTTCCTTAATGGCATCCCGTTATCACCCAGCTCCTCCAAGCAAGGCTGAAGTGTGTCTCTCTCCCGCCTAAGTCCCTCTCTCTCCTCGCTAACCCTCTGGATAATCCTCTTTCTCCTGTATAACATTTTCCACTATCTCAATGAAAAGAGACCCTACAATGCCAGCCACTACACGGCCCCCTAAGGTCTCCAAGCAGTCTTCCAACACATGTAGGACTAATTCTGCAGCTTCTGGTGTTTCCACCCTTCCCCGGGGAAGGCCCCACCCTCTAGGAGGTACTTTACCCTGGACCAGTTCCCCACTAGGGGCTCCCAACTTGGAAGCCTCACAGCTGGGGCGATAATAAAAGGTGAAGTGGCACCCTCTGCCGCTGCATCCACTGGGGCCTCCCCATCATCCACAGGGGGGTTCCAGACATCTCCCACCATTTCTAGGGGCAGCCTGCCCAAGGGTCGCACCCATGAAGACAGATTTTGGGTTCAGAGATCCTGCCGACTACCACCAGATGTAACTCTGGGGAGAGGAAATCCTGGGTCAAAATACCTCTAAAACTGAAATCAGTCAAGGGAGAAATAAAGTTTAAAACCCACTTATTGCTTACAAACTGTGGTTCAGGGCCGTTTCTGTTTCCTGCTCCGGCAGAAGCAAGTGAGATCTTTCCCCAACCTCTCAGGTTCAGATAAGTCCTCGGTCACCCAGTTAATCACCCACTGATATGGGGATGAACTATTTCTTTCATATGGGATGTATTCTATTTCAACAGAATGCCTGTTGATATGCAGATACCCTAAAACCAGGTGAGATATTCTGGAAGTATCACAATTTTACTCACAGGCTCCAAATTCATTCTCCTTTCTACAGTTGCCTTTAAACCAAAATCTCACTCCCCATGATCCCCCCAGGATGCTCTGGCCAAGATGGGTTTGCCTTTTTAAAAAATAGTTTTTTTAATTTAATTTTTAAAGTTAGTTTTTATATTGAGGTACATACAATAAAATGCACGCGTCTTAGTACACAGCTTGATGTAGAGATAGGCTTGCCTTTCTGACCTTGGTGTCCATGTATGTCCTGGGATTGTCGGATTTCACAGGCTGCTGTGGCAGGTGGGGGCAGATGCCCATCTTGGGGTCCTGGGGCCCCTGATGGAGCAAAGGCAGAGCCTGGCCAGTGTCTGGCCCTCTGTCAGAACCTCAGAGGCCACTTTGTCCCGCTGCCCATGGGTCACTTCAGCAAGTCACTCCTCTCTCAGTACTTAGTATTGTTGGTTGTGAAGTGGAGTGGTCAGGCCTGCCTGCCCCCTATGTGATCGATGAATGTCAGTGAGGAAAGCCTGGGGAGGTCGGCAGGGCTTTGGTGCAGGGCCTTGGGCAGTGGGGAAGCTTCAGGATCTCCGAAGCAGTTGCTCCCTTCCAACTCTTGCTCATATTGGTCTTTCTGCCAGGAATTCCCTTCAATTCTTGGTTGCAAGCAACAGAAAAGCAGCTCTATCCACCCTAGGTAAAGGGGGGATTTCTTGGCTCGGTATTGGCTTACAGAGTGCATGTGGAAGCTTTCAGGGGCCAAGGAGGCCACATGTCCTGGGTGTCCAGGCCCGTCTGGTCAGGGCTCTACTGTGGCTTCAGAGTCCCTGGGCAGAAGTGGCCTATGACCCAACAGAGGTGCGGTCCTTCTGTGGTGGGAACTAGGATGACTGGGACTCTACACACAGGGTTCTTTCCCTATTTAGAGAGGGTTTGGGCTCTGGACAGCCGCCCCACCCAACACGCATAGTCACTGCACTCCCCCTTTCTGCCTGTGAACACCTACCCAGCCTTCAAAACGCACTTCTGCTGGCTCTGCCTTTGTGAGGTTTCTTGTACTGACCTCCCCCTTTTCAGGGCCCCCACAGCTCCTTGCTTCCTGCTATCCAGCCCAGTCACACTGCGTGGCCATGGCCTTGTCCACATCTGCTTCTTACACCAGACTTGCTCCCTGGAGGCAGAAGTCAATCATCATTTGTTCAGTGCTTGCTCTGTGCCACACATGTGTTCCATGCACTTCGCATGAGTTATCATGTTGAATTCTCACAACAGCCCTAGTGGTGTAGGTTCCATTGCCTCTCCCATTTTACTGTGTTGAAACTGAGGCACAGAGATGCTAGGCAATTTGTGCAAGATCACAAATTGGGAAAGGCAGACCTGGGATCTCAAACCCAGCTAGCCTGGCTCTAAGGGCTGGTGAGGGAGGGGTGTCCAAACCCCAGGCTGCCTCCATCCAGGGGGTTCTGGCCACTGGGCTGCTTTTCCCTCTCAGGTGTTTGAGGACAGTGACCTTAGAGAGCTGGTTAATCGAGCTGAGTAAATATAATGCCAACGTCGAAATGAGAAGCCCTGTGTCATTCAAATCTTGAAGTGCTTAGAAAAAGAAAGCACACAATTCTCAAAACATGGACAGAGGCTATTTGCAGAACCAAGAGGTGAAAAGAGTGGATGGATCTTGTGTCCTGGGTCAAACAGGTCTGGTGGCTGCATGGCCAGGGGCCTGGCTTCTGTGTGGGAGCATAAAATGACCTACATCCCTGCCCTGCCCCAGGCACCTGCCCCAGCTTTCTCTGGGCCAGCACCTGGCCAGGCACCCCCTGTATGGAGCTACAGGGACCTGTGTTGAGCACACACATTATATGGGCTCCCTCCCTCCCTGTCTGATTTCTCTGTGGGTGTTTTCCAGGATTTTCTCACACCCAAATCCTTCTCTCAGTGTCTGCTGCTGGGAGAACTAAGGAGATGGTGTCTCTGAGAATTACAGTGGGAAATGCCAGGTGCTAAGAAGGTCAGGCTTTTAATCCATAGAAGTGCTCAGTAAATTACACCTGACAGTCACTATAGGGATCCACCCTCTCTGCAAAAGATTTTTCAGCTTCCCATAGTCTGGGGTCTGCTTTTCCCAGGTTCTCACAGCTTTAGGCTTTACATTGCCCTGCCACGCCCGCCCCCCACCCCCACCCCTCTCCAACTTCAGTCCCTCCACATTAGCTGTGTGGCCTTGGGAAAGTTGCTGCACCTTTCTGATTCTCCATATTCTCAGCCCAGTGTGCTGGGACCTGTGGCCTGCTCAGGACAAATGCCAGCATGGTTTACTGGGCAACTGAATCCCGAGTCTCATGGCATCTGCGAGCACTCCTGGCTGAGTGTCCCAGGAGAGTATCTGTGGCTGTTGCTCATGTCATCTGGGGCCACAGTGTGAGGAGGCTGGCCTGAGGCTATGGGACAGGTTGACAGGGTGGTAATCACAAGGGTCCTGGAAGTCTTCCTCCGTGTTTCCCTCAAACCTGTCTCACTCATATGGCAGAGCTGGAGTGCTGGGAAGCAGAAACCCACCTTGCTGGGCACCATTAGCCAATCTACTGCAGCAGGAAAGCCCAGCCCCTTGCCTAAGGTAGCACTCCCTGGGACCAGGCTGGGACAGAAAGGCATCCTTGCTTGGCTTCTCCTACTTTCTCCTGTTTCCCTCATTCCCTACTGATTCCTGCTGGGAGAACTTGAACTTGCATCTGAATCCTTGCCTCAGGCTCTGCTTCTGGGAGGACCTGACATCAGACAACTTGCTGGCATGGGAGCCATGGACTTGTTTTAACAGAGCAAGTTTAGCAATTAGGATCTAAGTTTGGCTGATTATTAAAAACAATAACAACAACAAAACCAAAAATGATGATGGTTTAAACCAGACAGACGACTTTTCTCTCTCCTGCAGCAGTTTGAGGGCCAGTGGTCTGTAGCAGCAGTGGTGGCTTCATGGAGCCAGAGCCCAGGTTCCTTCCATCTTGTCCACCTGCCATTCCTAGGGTGTTTGATGCCCTCATCCATCAAACAGGAATGGTTCGCTGGTGCCAAGCCCATGCTCTGGGCAGATGGCAGAATGGGGGAAGCGATGGTAGGCAGCACATCCCTCACCTTGAAAAGCATAACCCAGGCAGTATATCATTAGCTCACATCCCATTGGCTGTGCTTCAGTCACATGGTTATTGTAGCTGCAAGGGAGGCTGGAAAATGTAAGTCTTTTTATAGATCTGCCTTTATATAGGTGCATGCCTAAACACCAGGGCCTCTATGGCTGCAGGAGGAGGGAAATCTATCAATTCCCACCACAAATAAGGAGGACAAAATATTATTTCAAAGCTGGAATGAAATTCTTTTTTCAGAGAGGATGGTCTTTAAGAAAATGTGTTGAGGATTCTGTGGAGTGTGTAGGTGGTGCCCTTTGGGGAGGGCCAACTGGGCACAGGGGAGCTGTAGGGCGCTGTGAGGTTTCCTCAAGGTGTGTGTGCACCGGGCCATCCTGGGGCAGGAAGTCAGGGAGGAAGAAACAAGAACTGCCAGAGAGGAGTTGCCTGTAGTGAGGAGACCCTGGCCAAGCATCCAGACCTCCCCTTTCTGGTGAGAGTGTGATGCACATGGTGGCCTCAGCAGGGAGTGGGGCTAAAGGAGCTGGCTGCCCTCCGGACTCTTTGCAGGCAGGCAGTGGGAATAGTTGTCAAAGTAAAGCAAAACTGCAATTGTGAGGTCAAGGTACTGGAGCAAGTGGGGCCTGGGGGTCTGCCAGCGTCCTGAAAACCCCTGAGGATTTTTGAGGGGTCAGGGCATTTTATTCCAAAATATTATCAGGGTGTTCCATGAGGCTGATAACTGGGTTCCATTCATTTTCCACATGTTTTCAAAACTGTAATTGTATCAGACTATGGACGGACATTCTCACTTCACAGCATAAAGGCTGAGGCCTTTGTCCAGTAATCACCATTCTGATGGCTGCTTAGCATTCTTCACTGAGACAATCCCCTGTTGTTGGACATGGCCCCTGACTCCAAGTTTTCCCTCTGGTGACCAACCCTGGCATGACATCCTCAAGTTGCGACTTGGTTGGTGTTCTGGGTTTCAGATGATGTCCCTGGGCACGGTTCCCAGAAGAGAAGTGGGGCGAAGGGAAGCACATTTACCTGAAGGGCCACAGCGTGTGCAGCCAGATGCTCCCTGGCCCTGCTGTGCGAAGCTGCCGCCAGCCTGCAGAGCCGGAGAGAAGCCTCCGCCCTGTGGGAAGGGGGCAGGTCTGCCTTCAGCATTCTTTCTCAGATTTTTAAAGTGTTGTGCATTCATTGTAGGAATTTCAGGATATATTGTGCAATTTAAGAAAAAAGCTTACCTATAGTCCCATCTGCCAGAATTATTTATGGCTAGCATTTAAAAATTTTTTATTTTTATTGAGATTTAATTGACATGTAACATTGTGTAAATTTAAGGTGCATACCTAGCATTTTGATTTATGTCCTTACAGCCTTTTTTCTGTATGCACATATTTTATTATGCAGAAATTTCCATACATAAACCTTTTATTATGAGAGGTTCAAACATACAAAATTAGAGCAAAGAATGTGCCATCAGGCACAGTGTCTATGGTGGACAACATGCCTATGTCCATTTTCCCTCCCAAATCCTTAACACACTCATGCTATTCATTCCAGATATCATAATTTCATCTAGAGTATTTCAGAGTGTATTGCTGAAAGATTAGGACTTAAAAAACAGTTAATATTAGTGTTCAATACTTTACATATAACAGTTATTCCTTAATATCAGCAAATATCCAGGCACTGTTCAAACTCAGAACTCTGTCTCAGAAATGTCAAAATGACTCAGCAATGGTTTGGATCAGGATATGAATAAGGTCCCCTTGTCATGCTGGCTGATGCATCTCCTGAGTGTCTTTCATCTTGAGACATTGCCCCTCCATGTTTTCTTCCTTGTAATTTATTTGTTGAAGATTCTAGGTTGTTAGGCCTGTAGAGTTTCCCACAGCTTCTGGAGTCCTTGTAAACTGAAGGTGGATCTAGGAACGTGATCACATTCAGGCTGGATTTTTGTTTTTGGCAAGAACCCTGGTCGGGAGCTGTGTTGCCCTAGCAGGAGGCCTGTGTCCTACTGTCTCAGCCGCGTTAGCAGCAGCTGCTGCTCAGGGCCTGGACTCACGAATTTGTTAAGGGTTGCAGACTGCTGACATCCTAATTCTATCATTCCTGCCCCGTTTATTTGCTGAAATGTCTCTGTGGAGAGAAACTTCCCTTCCGCTTCTGTCTGGCCCCTGGTGGTACTGTCTGTAAAGGAGAGGTGGGGTATAAGCTTGCCTAGGCCCTCTAACTGTTTTCTCAATTAAATTGGTCTTCCAGTGGTGATCAAGTAGGGATTCAAAAAATAATCACGAACGCATGGGTCCAAAGATACTTTATGTGTTTCAGTTGCCCTTATTGAGGGTCCCTTCCCTGTATGTAACCATTAAAAAAATACAATTCATCTTTGGTGGCAGTTGTAAAACATGGCCACAGATTCTCAGACACTCATCCATTGGGAGGCCCAGTCTGTGTCCTTCCCTCTGACACTGGGGCTCTTGTGGCAGCCTCAGCTACCAGTCGAGTGTGGCAGAAATGGGGCTCACGGCCTTCTGAGCGGGGCTGCGCATTGCCGCGGAGCCCACATCTGGTTCACTTGGGACGCTGCTGCTCAGAGCCCTGACACTCCGAGGCCCTTTGCAGGAGAGGCCATGTGGGGGCACACTGATGCCCAGTCCCCTCCAAGCCCAGCCTTCCAGCGGGTGCCCCCAAGCCTCACCTATGTGAGCGAAGCAATCCTGGGCCTTTCTGATCAGCCTGCCTCCAGGTGGCTGCCAGCGAGTGACCTCCATCCACACCATGTGGGAAAGAAAACCTCACCCAGCCAGTTCTGCCTGAATTCCTAACCTACAAAATCATCCACTTAAGAAACTGTGAGCTGATAGATTGTCTAAGCTGATGGATAATCAGAACACTCTTACTTTGTATTTCTAACATAAGCCGGCTCATATGCATGTGCATCTTCCTCTACATGGGAGAGATGGTACTGGACTGTAGGCATTCCTCCACCACACAGATTTTCACAAGACGGCATGCTCTGGCCATAGCTCCAGAGGGTTAGAGCCCAGTGCCGGTGCTTCCTTCCTTAGCCAACCTAAGATCCTCTTGCTATTAATAGGTGAGTTGAGACCATAAAATCAGTATGTTCAGCCTCAGTTCTGTCATACTGTTTTGGGTCACATTTATGCCTATGTCAGTCTTTTAAACAAACTGTCTTTCAATATGGCTTTTATTTTCTTTCTCTGACTTTATCTTTGTGGTGCTGAGGAAGGTCCACAGTTTTGCTCCAATTGTTATCTTTACGCTAATACCTGTGCCTTCTCTTTTTGTCTATTGGCTCTCTACTGTGAGCAGTACCGAAGCTTGCTATGATCCCCTTCCCCAGCATGTGATTTGAATTCATACCCTTTTACTCCCAGACGTTAACTACAAGGCAGTCAGCAAGTTCATTCTATTTTTTATATGTTCTTCCCATGTTCCCTCAAATCTTTGATGGTGGTACCACATTGTCCTGTGTGTCACGACCACCTTCTGGTTCCATCTATACAAGTGAGTGTGTGCTCTGGCTGTTTAACACCATCAGCCATTACGTTTGTGTCTCTGGTTGTTTTGCTTGTCTGTGCTTGTTTCCTGATAGGTGCACACGGGAATAATATTCTTGGAGTTCTTGCATTTGATAACAGTTTGTTTATGACCTTTATGATTGAAAGTCAGTTTGGCTTGATATACTGTCCTTGGCTCATGCGGTGCCCCCCTAATATTGTAAATATGCCTTGTGTGGCTATGGCAGGAAGTGGTGTAGGCGTCTGATGGCAACCTGGCTTTTCTGTAAGGCACTTGTCTTTTTTGTCTGTGTTCCCAAAGCCACCCATGCAATGTACCATAGAACACGTCTCCTGTGGGATATCCTGTGGGATATTCTGTGTCAGTTTTTTCCAGGTACCTAATCTTGTTTTAAGATATTTATTTCAGGAAAGGTTTTTGTCTTCTTAAAATTACAGTGTTTAGCCTTTGTTTGATTGTCTAGCTTTGATTTCCTTCTTCAGTGACCTCTGCTATACATGTGTTAGATCTTCACACCTGCTCTCTACATGGTCACTTTCTCTTTAATCCTATTTATTTCTCCCATTTTTTTCCATTTGTTAAAAAATTTCCGTCCTTTTTCCCCTCTGCTTCCCTCAGACATTGTCTGTCGTGTCTGTTTGTTCTCGTGTTTCTTCCCGTTCAGTCTGCATTCTTTAGTGAGTGTTTTCTTTACTATTTAATTTCTATTGATTCATTTTAAATATTAAGATGCAGTTTTTATGTGTTTGTAGGCATTGTTCTATAGGCATATATTTCTGGAATGCCCTCATTATCTTTAAAGATATTGCTCATTATTCTCATTTTTCTTATGATAGCTTTGAGATTTAACCAGAGTCTTTTTCTGATGCTCATTTTTATATGAAATGAGTTTTCTGAACTTTCAAAAGGAAGGATGACTTAGAATCTCGTTTTAAACTTCACAGCTCTAGAGTTCCCATGTCTGTTGTTTTTGTAAAATGTTTAAAGAATGGTTTAGCCTCTCTTCCCTTTCACCAGACCTACCCTTTCTCCTTCTCTCCTTTCCCTACTTCCTTCCTTTTCTTTCTTTTTCTTCTCACTCTCATTTCTGTCTTTCGGTCCCTATTGTCTCTGTTCTGCACAATTTGGATTGTACTCTCAGTAAATGCTTCTCAGTGTGGGGCCCTGCCCTGGAAGGGAGTTTTAGCTTAGTCTTTTAACTTGCGTTTAATTAGTATCAAGAATTCACTGCTCCAGCCCTTCGGACTCCCCTTGAGGAGCCCCTTTCTATGGGTCCCTTGTGGTCACCCACACCTGGAGGTGCATAGTGAGTCCTCCCAGTTTTCAGTGCATATCACTTCCAGGCTGAAGCAGCTGAGACCAGGCATTCCTCCTCCATCCCTTTCTTTCACTGCTGTGGTCATCTTGGAAGACATGACTGCACCTGAGATAGAGCAGCCTGGACCCTGGAGTTCTGAGGACCCTATCAGACTGAATGTGAGCAAACTGTCAACGTTTGTAATGGGTGAACCATTTGAACATCATGCCCAAGTTTTGTGTAACCATGTCTTCATTTCTCTTGGGTAAATATGTAAGAGTAGAATTGTTAGCTCGTGTGATAAATGTATATTTGACTTGAGAAGAAACTGACCAGCTGTGCCCCAGAGTGGCTGTACCATTTTGCATTTCAATCAGCCATCCATCAGGGTGCAACCTGCTTTTCAATTTAACTAATATAGCATCCATATTTCCCTGCTTAAGAAAATGTTTTTCTGAGACATGATTTCAATGGTTTTGATAATTCAAACTGTCCCACTGTTTAACATTTAGATCACTTGCATTTTTCCTGATTATAGATATGATTATGAAGGACATTTTATACATGAATTTCAGTGTACATTACTGGTTATTTCCTTAGGCAAAATTCCCAAGAGTGGGATTACATGGTTAAAGCTCTTCTTTAGACTTTTGATATGTATTGTCATGTACTGCTTTCTTAGCCCGTTGTAACGACTTGTTTTAGGACCAGCCGTGTGGCAGTGTGGCCATCCTTTCCTCGTCTGATCTGAAAGACACCTTCACAGAATGGGGAGATCAGTCTTTTTTGTATCTTATGTATTGTTAATACTTCTCACAGTTTTTGTTTTGCCTTTTAAAACTCTGCTTAAGGTGTTTCTTACCCACAGACATTTTACACTGTTTTGTCATCCAAAATGTCCACCTATTCCTTTATAACTTCTGTCTTTGGTGTTATGCTTGGAGAAGCCTTCCTCATCTGAAGATTACAAAAAGTCATTTATTTATTTAAAAATAAATAAACAGTATTTATTTTTTAACTGTGAAATTTATGAGACATACCAAAGAGTCTATGGCCTTTCCACAAGTTTAACAAATAATAATAATACCACCCCAAAAATAATTAGGAGAAAAAAGTTACCACAGAGATACAGCATTTGCTTTATTTGTTTCATTTATGTGGAGGTTAAAATGGAGATGTACATCTATATCAATAATTACCTATCTTCCTACACTGGGCTATATATACATATATATATATATATATACACACACAGATACTGGGCTCTCTGTTCCTTAAGGATGTGCCTGGCAAAGCTGGGACCCAGCATTCTAGAGGGCAGTTTTCCCCACGGGGGGAGGCGGGAGGAGACCAGGCAGGGACACTCAGGGCTCCAGAGGTGCCGTGGGCTCTGCTTCTTCGGGCGGGTGGTGGTCCACTGGAGTTCCCATGAGCAATTCTAGTTGAAGCTGGACACGGAACTTTATTCATCTTTTTGTATGTATATATTCCACATGGCCTTAAAATTCTTTTAAATTGTGGTAAAATACACATAACAAAATCTACCATCTTGACCATTTCTGAGTGTACAGTCCGGTAGTGTTAAGTGCATTCACAGTGCTGGGCAACTGCTCTCCAGAACTCTTTTCATGTCGCAAAGCTAAAACTCTGTTCTTATTAAACACTACCTCCCCAACCCCTGGTACCCACCCTTCTACCTTCTGTCTCTATGAATTTGATGACTCTAAGAATCTCATGTAAGTGGAATCATAGAATATTTGCATTTTTGTGACTGGCTTATTTCATTTAATATAATGTCCTCAATGTTCATCCAATACATGTCGCATATGTCAGAAGTTGCTTCCTTTTTAAGGCTGAATAATATTTTATTGTGTGCATACACCACACTTTGTTTATCCATTCATCTACCGATGGACTCCAAATACATAAAATGTTGAAGAAATACTCTTTGCTTCTGCATTTGATTCTTTAATTTACTAGGAATGTACTTGGGTGTGTGGTGTGAGGTAGGGGTAGGCAGCCTACTTTGAATTTCTCCACTTCTGAGAACTGTGAGAATTTCACTTCTTCATTTTACAAGCTTTAGTGCAAACTTACACCATGTGCAGGACACAATGGTGACACTAAAATAAAGCAACTATTCTTTTATTCATCAAATATTTATAGAGTGCCTGCTATTTGCCAGGCAAGTAGGGCTGGATATGGTTCTGTGAAGATGGATATAGACCCTGCCCTCATTCTGCCAGTGACTGGTGCCAAGTGCTGGAAGACAGGGATCAGTTTGGGATTATAGGAGGGAATGATCACTTCCAGCTTTGTGGGGGATGTGAAGAGAAGATTTCTAAGAGAAGGTGGCGCTTGATCTGGACCCTAAAACATGATGGAATTTGTAAAGAGATGAGAAGAGAGACTTGTGGTTAGAGAGACTCAGAGGCCTGAAAGTTGTATGCAGGTATTGTT
Source organism: Smutsia gigantea (assembly GCA_032199065.1). Lineage (NCBI taxonomy): Eukaryota > Metazoa > Chordata > Mammalia > Pholidota > Manidae > Smutsia > Smutsia gigantea. The sequence goes on along the minus strand of JAVSCE010012577.1, from coordinate 2,514 downwards.
CCATAGTTTATCAGTTAGAAAACATTCAGCTGCAGGTGACAGAAATCCCCACTATAGTGGCTTGAATAATAAACATTGAGTTATTGCATATAAAGAAAAATTCAGAGGCAGCTAGTTCCACAGCTCAGTGGAGCTCCAGGCTCCTTCCCTCATTTTATTTTGTCTCCTTCAGAGTGTTGGCTTTTTTCCCTTAGACTTATTGCCCTATAGCTGCAAGATGGTTGTCTCAGCTCCAACCATCACATCCTTTCACAATGGCTTTCAAAGGCTGGAGGCAAGGTAGTAGCCAATGTGTAAAGAGTCTGCCCCTCCCATGCCTATCTCTTTGTCCCAGAAAGATCATCTTTCCCAACCTTCCCTTATGTCTCACTGTTCAGAAGTCACATGACAACCACACACCAACCACTGGCATTGGGAATGGGATTCTATGAGTGGTTTATACCAATTAGGATTCGTCTTCTAGAGCTGAGCTGCCATAAGAACTTTCTGTGATTATGGAAATGTCTAGATCTGTGCTGTCAAACATGGTGGCCACTAACGACCTGTGGCTATTGAGCACTTGAGCTGAATGTAGCTAGTGAGACTGAGGAACTGAATTTTTGTTAAATTTAATTTTAATTGATTTAAATTTGAATGGCTACATGTGGCTGAGTCTACTGTAATGGACAACACAGCTCTAGAAGCTGGGGACTTTGCCTGAGCCACACTGTTAACCTGCCCTGGGCCAGAGCACGGCAGCTGGAGGGGCCACTTACAGATGCATCTTTCGTCCCAGGATACACGCATGTGGGCCACCTTCAGGGAGGGGGACGTGAGCCCATTTCACAGGTGAGAAAGGTGAGGCCTCCCCACTGTGCTGGAAGATGGGCTGTGCCCTAATCTGGCTCGCCCAGGGAATGCACAGCCTCCTCTGAGGCCTCTGGAGTTAGGACTGGAAGCAGTCACAGGCCCCCGCCCATAACCCAGGGTAAAGTCAATGGAAACATCATTTGGATGTATTTTTTTTTTTCATTTGAACTTCTTTACTTAATCTTTTTTTTTAATGTAATGTATTTTGGTATCATTAATCTACAATTACATGTGCAATATTATGGTTATTAAACTACCCCTTCATCAGGTCCCCCCCACCAACCCCATTACAGTCACTGTCCATCAGCGTAGTGAGATGCTATAGAATCACTACTTGTCTTCTCTGAGTTGTACAGCCCTCCCCGTGCCCCCCCAACATTACATCTGCTAATCGTAATGCCCCTTTTTCCCCCTTATGCCTCCCTTTCCGCCCATTTTCCCCAGTCCCTTTCCCTTTGGTAACTATTAGTCTGTTCTTGGGTTCCGTGAGTCTGCTGCTGTTTTGTTCCTTCAGTATTTTTCTTTGTTCTTATACTCCACATATGAGTGAAATCATTTAATTGTCTTTTTCGGCTTGGCTTATTTCACTGAGCATAATACCCTCTAGCTCCATCCATGTTGTTGCAAATGGTAGGATTGGTTTTCTTCTTATGGCTGAATAGTATTCCATTGTGTATATGTACCACCTCTTCTTTATCCATTCATCTACTGATGGACACTTAGGTTGCTTCCATTTCTTGGCTATTGTAAATAGTGCTGCGATAAACATAGGGGTGCATATGTCTTTTTCAAACTGGGCTGCTGCATTCTTAGGGTAAATTCCTAGGAGTGGAATTCCTGGGTCAAATGGTGTTTCTATTTTGAGTTTTTTTGAGGAATCTCCATACTGCTTTCCACAATGGTTGAACTAATTTGCAGTCCCACCAGCAGTGTAGGAGGGTTCCCTTTTCTCCACATCCTCGCCAACATTTGTTGTTGTTTGTGTTTTAGATGTTGGCCATTCTCACTGGTGTGAGGTGATATCTCATTGTGGTTTTAATCTGCATTTCTCTGATGATTAGCGATGTGGAGCATCTTTTCATGTGCCTGTTGGCCATCTGAATTTCTTCTTTGGAGAAGTGTCTATTCATGTCCTCTGCCCATTTCTTAATTGATTATTTGCTTTCTGTTTGTTAAGGTGCATGAGTTCTTTATATATTTTGGATGTCAATCCTTTATCAGATACGTTTTTTATGAATATATTCTCCCATACTGTAGGATGTCTTTTGTTCTACTGATGGTGTCCTTTGCTGTACAGAAGCTTTTCAGCTTGATATAGTCCCACTTGTTCATTTTTGCTTTTGTTTCCCTTGCCCGGGGAGATATATGTTCATGAAGAAGTTGCTCATGTTTATGTCCAAGAGATTTTTGCCTATGTTTTTTTCTAAGAGTTTTATGGTTTCATGACTTACATTCAGGTCTTTGATCCACCTTGAGTTTACCTTTGTGTATGGGGCTAGACAGTAGTCCAGTTTCATTCTCTTACATGTAGCTGTCCACTTTTGCCAACACCAGCTGCTGAAGAGGCTGTCATCTCCCCATTGTATATCCAAGGCACTTTTATCAAATATTAATTGACTGTATATGTTTGGGTTAATGTTTGATTTTCTATTCTGTTCCACTGGT
>JAVSCE010012576.1:0-19735 GCA_032199065.1 Smutsia gigantea | reverse complement strand
AAAGAGATGAAAATGACAGCTCTTAGGAAACCAAGGTTCTAATTTGCTGAGATGGGACACGATGCAGAACACTCTGACATCAGAGGGCCTAAATAGTGTCCTGGGATTGGTATGGAAAGTGTGTGTTAGTGGCAGAAGGTCGTGGGCCCTGTGTGGTTGCCCTTCAGGGGAACTGGTGGGTTGAACCAGTAGGGATTATCCTGGAGCTAAGGCCAGGTGCAGGGGGGGACTGTGGCTGGGTACTTAAGCCACAAACACTGCAACCCCCAACTTCCACATTTTTGTTCAAGCTGAGAACTCTTTTGGTAGGGGGTTGCCTCCTCCACTGCTTTGAATTCTGATTTTTCATGTTTCTAGTTTGGACCTAGTTCAGTTGCCGCCTTCTCTGTGGATCCATTTTCTCCCATCCCACCGTCAGATTGTGCTTGGCCCTAGGCACATCCACATAACCCTTACCATGCTTTGCTCAGCCTGAGTGGTTTTGCTGTGTTTTCATCTCCACCCAGAGGCCCAGAGTTTCATCTTTCCAGCTCCCTCTTGGTAGGACTTCTGGGGAAGTGAATTTGCTGTCAACTCTGCACTCCTCTGCCCCATGCTTGGCCTTATAGGCTTCCTGTTTGGTGCATCTGCTTTCATCAGAGCCTCACCTTAGGTTCTTTGCATGACAGTTCAGCTCAGCCGTTGGGACCCTGGCTCATCATCTTGATTGATACCCAGCAGCCAGTCAACAGGAAGAGCCTTTGCTCTGCCCCTTAGCAATTGGAGCTAGGGCTGAGGGTTGATATAAATCCACTCTCAGGAATACAGGAGGACCTCACTAAAGCTAACATGTCGTGTATAAAAATCAGGGACTGTGTGCTTCACAGAACTTCAAAGCATACCATTAAATATTAGATTCCTGATATGCATTTAAAGGATCCCCTTTCCTTGCAACTTTTTGGGGACAGATATATTGAAAGTGAGATGTAAGATCAGCAGATGAATTAGTAAAGATTAGATTATTTTCAGGGGTTATGTAACAAATTCCATATTACTGCAAATGCCTGAAAATTGGAGATGAAGCTGAGCTGAACTAGGAGCATCTGCCTCCAAAGATTTGGCATAACTTCTCCAAACATCTGGCATCCTTTATCACCCCACTGAGAAGCTAACCTTCTCTAAGCCATCCGTGACCACATGATGGAGCAGAGCACGAGGCACTCTGTGTTAGAAAATCTTGGTTCCACCTCCAGCTCTGCTGTGTCTGAGCTCCGCTATCTTGGGCCACGTGCTTATGTGTCTGCAATTTGGTTTCTTTACTTGTGAAATAGAGATCATTTATACCTACCTCTTAGAGCTCCTGTGAGAACCTGAGGAAGTAAGTGACCCCAGTTGGGTGCTCAGTAAAGGGTAGCTTAGAATGTTTTAGACTGTTTAACTGTCAGGGTAACAACTTCCTTAAGTGTAATTATCTTCTCCATCAGGGGATCTTAAGGTTCAGGTTCTGTCCAGGGTCAACCTGAGGGATCTGTGGGCTCTTTTTCAGAAGCCGCTGGAGAAATGACCAACATTTCTAGAAGTGTAGAATAGCATCTAACAGCAGCACAGTCTACCAACCAATCATGGTTTTAGGGCCTAGGAGAAACCAGATAATGAATCTGGCTGAGGCCTAATCAGTGACAACAACGACCTTTGCCCAGACCTGGGACGTGTGAGCTGTTGAATGGGGCTTTAATCCAGGAGGTGTTGAAAGAGCCTAATACATACTTACTCCATCGAGTCAAATCCAAGAGTTTAAAGAAAAATGCAAAGCGTATGTTCTATGTGCCCCACTACCATGTGAGCTGTGACCCTGAGGGAAAACTCCCAGCCTTCTGCTGCTCTAATGGGTGATGGGACTCAGCCCCACGCCTGACCTTAGACTCCTGCTCCTGCTGATGGGAGCAGGAAGTGTTACCAGGAAAGACAGACTGACCAGCTGCTTTGGGCACCTTTCTGAGAGAGAGCAAGAACTGTCTTTTGTGCCTCAGCTTCTTCAAGCCAGCTGACACCAATCCAGGGAACATACGGTAGTTCATGTCCCAGGACTGCATACCAAGCACTCAAAGCTGCATATCTTAAAACAAAAATTTAGTTGCTCGGTGTTCTGGAAGCTCAAGGCCTGAAATCAGGTGTCGGCAGGGCCATGCACCCTTGGAGACTCTGGGCAGAATCCGTCCTTGTCTCTCCCTAGCTTCCTAGGTCAGGTGACTGGCAGTCCTTGGCCTGCAGCTGCGTCACTCATCTCTGCCTCTCTTAGCATGTGGCTTTGCCCTGTGTGCCTGTGTCTTCACAGGGCAATATTCTCGTTGTAAGGACACCAGTCATATTGGATCAGGGCCCATACCAATTACCTCTTCTTAACTTGATTACACTTGAAAGACCCTGGTTCCAGTAAGGTCACAGTCCCAGGTACTGGGGGCTAGGGTTTCACAGTATCTTTTTTAGGGAAAGCAATTCAACCCATAGCATGTGGTAAGAGTGATATCTCTGATAAAGTGGCTGCAGCACAGGCTGAAGGACATTCGACTATATGCCAGCAAGGGGCAAACTGAGACAGCAAGTTGGCAGTCTATCAGGAGCCTCAGAAACATTCATATCCTTTAATCCACTGAACACTTCTAGGAATCCTGCTGTAGAAAGTCATCAAAAATGTTGGTAAAACTTTATGCATAGAGATATTCATTTCAGTATTGTTTATAATAATGAATTATTGGAAACAACTTCAACATCTAACAATTAGGGATAGTTATTAAAATAAGGCATATCCTCATGAGGGGAACCTTATGTAGCTGTTAGAAATATTTACCGAACGAAATTAGGAACATGGGGAAAATGAAATAAAATGATATTTTCAGCATGTTATCAACTTTACAAAAAATATACAAAGAAGAAAAAAAACTACCATAATGTTAACAGTCTCCCCCCTTGTGGAGGGATTTTGAGTGATTTCATTATTTTTTTATTATGACATTATATTAAAGTTCTCTGCTTTAGCTTTATAACCCAGGAGGAAAAACTAATGTTCTTTAAGAGAGAGAGATATAAAGAGTTTCCTAGAATATACATTCCAGGAAAGTTCTGGCTGGGAGGAGACCAGCAGCTGCTGGGTGTCCAGCTGATTTCTGTGCTCATAAAGCACAGCCATAACCCCTCTGAAGTTTCTCAACATGTAGTTCTGTGGCTACTTGCATCAGAATTGCCTGTGATGCTTATTTTAAAATGTAGAATTCTAGGCCCCACCCCAGACGTACTAAGTCAGGATCTCTGGGTGCAGGGCCCAGGAATTCGCATTCTCACAGGCTCTGCGTATTTGTGCTTGAATTTCCCCTGCTTCAGAGGCTGTGGACGACCCACTCCTCAGCGATCCAGTGTGGTTTGTCCCACCAGTCAGCATACACTGTGATTTGAAGAGTAAAACCAAGAGAAGTTATTATTTTTTTTATGAAGTCCATTCTTGTTTGTACTTAAGACAGGAAATTGCAGAACACAATATTCAAAAAAATAACACATTCATGTTTGTATTTTATTTTGGAATCCAGTAGCAACAGATTGTGTTTCTTAATTTATGCTAGGCTAATAATTAAAATGAGTTAACATTCCAGACTCTGCCCTAGTTTGGAATTAAAAAAGGTAGTTGCAGGAGGACGTCAGCCCACAGTGAAAGGTTTGCACCATTAAACAGTGGGTATTCCGTGTGCAGTTAGTTTGTATCGCAATTATAGATGTGATTACTTTTAACTCATGACCCTGAGGTTTCCTTTATTGCCTGGCTTAGGGGAGTGATAGCGGATTGTAGAAAGTTTTCTACTTTAAGGCGTGTCTTGGCTTGGAGCAGGGTTGGCCAAGAAGGCCCTTCCAGCCCTGTGGTGCTGTGACTTGTTGAGACCAAGGGGAGTTGTAGCATGTTCGGAGAGGGCCCAACAGCTGTGCTATTACCATCTCATCATAGGAGAAATTCAACACTGCAAAAAGGCAGTAATTCAAGGTATTAGTCCACACTTGTTGCTTCCGGAGTTGGTCATCCCGAGAATGAAGTATCTGTCTTGGTGTGGGAGTGATCAGAAAAATGAACCAACAACAGCTGTGAAACTTGGCATCTGAGCTCTTGGAAGGGGTCGTATTGCCTCTCTTGTGCCTTCACACGGGGCATCAGGAAGCCGTCGTCACGCAGCCCTCCACCTGGCCCCCTGTTTAGTAGGAGGAGGGCAAAAGAGGTAGGCTGCAGAGGCCTATCTTCCATCTGTGTGGCCTGGGTCCCTGGCACTCCGGCAGGAGCTGGATCTCCCCACGGTGGGATAAGACCTGGATGGGGAGAGCCATTGCCGGTTCACCAGCTCAGGGAGGCCTGAGTTGCCAGCAGCTAAGAGCTGGGCTCTGAGGAATGCAGGGCCGGAGGTCAAGCCAGCTCCTACCCCCGGCGTGTCGCTTCCTGCAGCACAGAGAGGAAGCAGGGGAATGCAGCGGAAAGGGTTAGGACCCATCAGGGAGAAAAAAATGTAAAAGGAAGCCCTGTATTTTTCACACAACATGTAATTAACTCTCAGCAGAAGATGCCATGGATTCATAATGGGAACCGACAGCGGGGGAGGAAGGCTCTGACAAGCATGAGATTTCTCGTGGGTTTTTTTTTTTTAATTTTTTAAAGGAACATGAACAGTTGCAGTTATAATCCTGGACCTTCAGAGATGGTGTCTCCCCAGCAACAACCCAGATCACGCTGTGTCATACCTCTACCTAGGCAGGATGAGTGGGAAGGGCTTTTCTGCCCCAGAGCTCTCTCCTGGCCCTGATGGCCTACCATTTCTTGTCCCTGGTGCTCCAGGGTGGGCCTGTCAGGCTCTGCTCTGTCAGCTTGCTCCAGCATGCAAGCTAGCCCCAGAGCCCTCTGCTCTCCATGACAGCAGTCCTTGGAGTCACCCTGGTCTCTAGCCAGCGGCTCCCAGGGTCACTGTCTGGTGAAAGCCCAGGCCTCCTTCCTAATGCCCTGCCCTTGGTAGGGTGGCTACCCCCTGTGAGGAAGGGAGGTGCAGCTGGAGAGGAAAGGTGGGGAGCTCCGGGGCGGAGTGGCTGCAGGTGGGCAATGCCTGGACATCTGCCAAAACAAATGGGGCCAGCCCTCACCCAGGCACAAAGGGCTCTCTGTGAGGGACACACCCAGCCCCATGTGCAATCTGGGAGGCTCACGTTTCTTAACACAAAGGAGGCCCATTCCCAGACTGGCCTGGGTGTGGCCTGTAGGCCAAACCCTGCTGGGAGGGCCCCATGGACTCCTGGTGACCCATCTGGGTGACTTTAGTCCACAATATGATCTAATATGCACATCAAGATGGAGAGAGGCCTGGGAGGCAGCTTAACTCCACAGGACATGGGCAGCTGCCTCTTCTTCCTCTAGCAAGGAGCTCTCCCAGGTCTGTAGACACACACACACACACACACACACACACACACACACACACACACACACACACAGTCCAAATGAGAGAAGATTCTGAAACTAACTGTGCCTAGACCAGTCAACTATGCTGCACAGACCCTTTCCCCGAACCCCAAGACATTGCCACAGAGAAATTAGACTAGGCCCCAAAGAAACCAGGCTAGGAAGTATGCAACAAGAGTTGCAGTACTGACCACAGGCGTAATTTTTCTTTCTCTTCAGAACTCAGAATTTCTCACTGCCACTAAGCACTTCCTCAGTGTGACCCTGCTATGCATGGGAAAAAAAAAAGAAACCTGTGGGTAGGCACAATAGTGTGGAGGACATATTGATGGGGTCCTTGCTAATGCATCTTTCAGCCAAGCTGGAGGTTCATCTGGGGTGGCAGTGCCATGCCATGGAAAGGGGTGGGTTAGGGAGGGACTTAAACCCTTCCTGGGCTCTGCAGGCATTGTGTTTTAAAATGGAAGAGTTGGAGTAGGATTTCTAAGGTGTGTTCAGCAGTCAGTCCAGCCCTGAAAGCCATGGAGCCTCATGGCTGTCTACCAGAACATGCTGTCCCCGCAGCTCCTGAGACCCACTGCTTCAGGTCGGCCCCCCAGACATTCCAGGGGCAGTGGTGAGCACAGTCCCTCCCCAGCCACAGCGGAGGTTGATGGTAATGCACAAGAAGAGTACAATCTCTGAATGTAGGACCTTTCTCCGTCCTGTATGCCTTGTGCTGTGAACTACGAAGAAGACACTCGTTTATTGAACATATACTTTTTGAGCACCCATTTGTGTGTCATTAAATAAAACTGACAAAATTCCCTTCTCTCAGGAGCTTACATTTGACACAAAAAGCACATAGGTGCTTCCCCTCTATATTCATTTCATAGGGCTGCTGTAATAAGTACCACAAACTGGATGGCTTAAACAACTGAAATGTATTTTCTCACAGATCCAGAAGCTAGAAATCTGAGATCAAGGTCCTGGCAGTATTGGTTCCTTCTGGGGCTGGGAGGGAGACTCTGTTCCAGGCGGCGAGGAGAATCTCTCCTAGCTTCTTGGGTTGGCTGGCAATCTCTGGAGTTCCTTGGCTTTATGGAGGCATCACCCCCATCTCTGCCTTCATCTTCACGTGGTGTTCTCCCTGTGTGCGTGGCTCTGTGTCCAAAGTTCCCCTTATATAAGGACACCAGTTATATTGGACTAGGGCCGATCCTAATGACCCCATTAACTTGAGTATCTCTGAAAAGATTCCATCTCCAAAATAGGTCACATTCTGAGGTACTGGGGGTTAGGACTCCAACATACCTTTTTTTAAGGGGGGATGGGCACAATTAATCTATAACACCGTCTACAGAAAAATGTAGGAAAGTATGGAGGAAAGTCATTTGCCCTTGAAGTGCCTAAAGTCTCCTGCTTCCTCAAGGTCTCACATGAATGCATCTGATCGGTGAAGCCTGGGTCATATGCCTGTTCTCCACTGCAAGGCAGTCTGGGAAATGGGGATTCTGGCTTCTTCCTTGGGGAGATCTGGACAGCTAATGTGGGATGTTCCCTAAACACAGGAAGAGCATTCAAAGGGTTCATGCAAAGGTGGCCATAAAGTGCAACAGAAATCTAGTATGCGGGTGCTTTCAGGTTTTCTCCAAGGGAGCCCATGGGCAGAGAATAAGGACCACAACTTCCATTTCTCTTGGCATTCCTTTAGCATTGTATGCTGCCCACTGTGGGGACCAAATATTGATGACCACAGAGGACACCTGGCAAATCTAAATCGCCAACAAGAAACATTTAGTAAGCATTTACTATGTGCAGGCATTTTTCTCAGCTCTTTACATTCATTTCTCATTTAATTCTCACAGCAGCTATGAGATAAGGGCGACTATTAGCCCCCTTCACAGAGGAGAAAATGAGGCACAGTGAGGTTAAGTAACTTAAACCAGAAGGTGGAAGAGCAAACATTTGAACCCAACAATTTCAGTCTGAGACTGAGAGCTCAACCCCTATTCTTTCTAACAGATGAAAGAAGATGGGAGATAGGAGAAAAACTTCAGCCATTGCCAGGCTGTCAACTGGGAACTCAATGGAGCTACCCCTGAGTGGTGTGTCCATTGTCTCACTCTCTGAGCCAAGGTGGGTGTGATGTTGGCCTAAGGCTCCCTGACCAAGTCCTTGGGAATCCTGGGAGGGAGGCCTGGGAAGAGGCAGGAGTTAGGAGGTTGGAGAGGACCCGCAGCTGGATTGCTCAGGGCCAGCCCAGGAGGCTCTGCCTGGCTTGGCTGAGGAAGGTTGACGTCAGAGGACTGGGTCCTGAGCTTCCGGACTTAGCAGGGCTGGGCAGAGGCTGGTTCTCCTGCAAGGGCAGGGAGGGCCCCAAGCTGGTACCTTGCCAAGGTGCTGCCTAGCTGGGGCCAGCATGTTCCCAAGGGTTCTTCCCCAGTGACTTAGAGCCGGGTCTCTGTGCGGCCAGGTGGCTACCATGGCAGACCTTCCACCTGAGGTGCTCTTGAAACATGGCTCATATACCTGCCACGTGCCCAGAGGCAGAGATCTGGATGCACTGCACATGCCCTGGAGGAGCTCTGGCCGCTTCTTACTCCTGTGAGCCTGGACACTGGAACATTGCTATTACTATTACCTTGGGGGCAAAAGATGGGAAAAAGAGCCAAAGGAGGCAAAAATAGAAGGCATAGCCCTAAGCATACCCAGCTGGAGATTCCCCTGTGGTCCTGGCCTATAGGATCAGGCCTCGAGTCTCACACACTCCAAGTCTAGAGCATAATTCCAAGCTTTGATAATTTCACAGGGGTGTTTGTCATTCACCAGTGATCCTCCATCACAGAAAGCTTGGACCCGCCTAGCAGCTTCCCTTTCCAAAGGGAAACAGGGTGCATGGTGGCTGGGCTTTTCTTAAAAGGAACCAAAGAGAAAGGTGAAAGTATTTTCCTTCAACAGCCATTGATAAGGTAAGAATAGGGTGGCTCCTATATACAAGCAGGACATTTCCAAAACACACATGGATAACAGACATAAGAGAGAAGAGTGAAGGAAAAGAAATTATTTACTGGAGATTTTATTACAATAGGTGATTATGAAATATGTAGTTAATAAGTTCAGATTAAGAAATGTTTGCAATAAGTAGTGTTCCATAGTTTTAAAACCAGATTAATAACTGCAGTAACATGAAAAACACTAATGCCTTGCATGTGTCCTGTTGTCCAATTTTTCTCCTCGCAGATAAGAAGCAGAAAAAAAAAAAGACATTCTTAGAATTTAAAGAATGAGGTGGGGCCATGGTTGCCAGATAAAATACAAGATGGCCTGTTAACTTTGAATTCCAGATAAACTGATGAATATTTTGTTAGTATAAATATGTTCCATATATTGCACAGGACATACCTATACTAAAAATCTATTATTGTTTGTCTGAAATTCAAATGTAACTGGCCATCATGTATTTGTATTTGCTCAATCTGACAACCTCGGGTGGTTGCCTTATCCACCCCAGTCAGGGAAGACAGAAGAGAGAATTCTGGAAAAGAGGCAGGCAGGCAGGCATATGCTAAATGACAGGGACTGCAGGGAGGCCAGTCCTCCAGTCCCAGGGCTGCCCTGGTGTAGCCCTGGGAAAAGGCGCTGGGCCTCCTCTCAGAGCTGTTTCTCCCTGGAGGGAACAGGCAGTGCCCAGCAGCTGTATAAGGAAACCTTGAAAACAACCTGAAAACAATTCAGGCTTCTCCCTGCAGTTGCCAGTGAGGAGAAGCCAGCCTCAGGGTAGCAACATCTCCAAGTGCACCAGACCATATGCCAGCCTCTCTCCCATGGGCTCAAGAGGTCGTCCTGCCCCAGAGGTAGAGTGGCACTGCCCACTCCTCAGCTGAGCCTGTAAACTCCCCAGCCTGCATGGACCTCCCCTTCAGGCCTGGCCGTGGCAGCTCTGCCTCACACTGAATTCCCCCACATTCTCTGGGGCTGAGGTCATTGAATATCTCCGGGCCTTTCCTATAGGACTGAAGTGCCAATCCAGAGACATTAGCTGGGTGACTAGCTATTTGTGTACTACCCAAAGGTACACTGGGAAGGCCAAGTGTGGGCACCTGTTCCCCAGGAGTCTTGGGAAGATTGCTGGGTGAGAGTCCAGACATCTGTCCCCAGAAGGTGAGTGGAGCCTGCCTGCCTTAGGGGTCAGGCTGGGTGGGCTGCGGACCCACCACCTTCCCAGACCCCTGCTGTGCTAGCTCGCATGAAGGGCAGGTCCTCCTCAGCGCTGTGTGGGAGCTGCTCTTGTGTCCTTTCCCAGGACAGTGAGAGGGAGGGAGAAAAAGGGCAGGCCTGCCTGGGAAGTTTCCACTTGAATGTTGGACCAGAGCATTCACGGGAGTGCTGAGAAAGGAAGGACAGAGCCGAGCATTTCTCATAATCTTGTGAGGTCCTTTAGTTCCGTTTTTACAGATCAAATTGAGGCCCAGAGAGGTTATTGAACTTTCCTCAGGTCACCCAGTTAGTAAGTGGTGGAGCCAGAAATCTGACTCAGACTTCTCGTACTCTGAAACCTGGGCCCATCCTATTCCTCTTGGCTGCCCAGGAAAATTCTGGTCTAGCTCAGGAGGAAATATCCACGATTAACTCTGTTATTCTGCTATTGTCTGGTTCCTGCCTCCCCCATTACTTCCAAGACTTGGCTAGAGTCTGAAATTTCTACCTAGAAAATAATACTGAAAGGAAACAGCTGCACTTCCCTGTGTCCACACCAGGAACACCATCTCTGGGGCTCTCAACCCTCCTCCCGCAGAGCAGAGTGAGCGCTCGGGGCCAGGCTGCGCTGATCTCAGCACGTTGGGAATTGCCCCTGGTCCCTGTCCTTGCATGTCTCATTTGGTAATTCCTGACAGACTGAAAACCACATTCCCTGGTGCCCAATCTCATAAATCTGGCCCTGTGGTTGGTTGAGTTTGTAAAACTGTGGGATATAGGCCCCCAGGATGTCCCCCACCCCCTAAGTGGTGCTAGGTGTTGTCTCTGTCCTCTTAGTCTTCCTCAGACCTCACCACACAAAGTGGTCAAGCCTTCCTTATCTTTGCCTTTTGGCTTTGGGCATTTCACATGCTCTCTGACATTCCCACCACCTTAGGTCACTATCTCTCCCCCTCAACACCTCCCAGCAGTAAGATGACAAGGAACTTTCAGTTCTGAGTGTGGTGGGGAGAGGAGGGGGGAGAAGGTGGGGGGGCTGGAGGAGGGAGAGTTGGGAAGGATTGGGAGAGTCTGTGTCTTCTGATCACGAACTTCACTCATGTATTCATTTATTTGCTCATGTATGTATGTAGGCTGGGTGGGAAAAGACAGGAAGAGGTGGAGGCTGGAGGTATGATATACCAACCAGGCCCCACACAGTCCAGCTTTGCTCAAAGTCTCTTCAAAGAGGCATAGTCCATCAACCAAAAGTCTTTAAACAGGACTCCCAAGCTCTACTTGCATGGCCCTTGCTGCAGATTGACCCAGTAGCACTTAGAAGCACCTATCTTCTGACACATCTTGTAGCTCCTCCAAGTTTCCAGAAACATCCAGCCTATGCAATGCCTTCTCTTGGTTAGGGTGTGGATTTTGGAGCCAGACTGCCTGGGTTCTAATCCTGGCTCTGAAATTTATCAGATTTGGGCATGTTACTTAATCCCTTTCTCCTCAGATCCCTGCCTCTCAATGGGTATAAGGGTATGTATGGCCTAGGGTTGTTAAGTGCGGATTATAATGTTAACAGTCACAAAAGACTTAAAATAGGCCCTAAATTATATAAGTGTGAGTAGCCATCATTATTGTTGCTATTACAGTCATTCTCTGTCCCCTTTCCTTTCCTCCCACATGCCCAGGCCAGCCTCTGTCAGCCCACGGTGCTGGGCACAGCCGTCCTTGGAGGCTGGGGCGGCGGGTCGGAAGGCTGCGGAGTCCCACACAGAAATGGACCTGTGCCCCATGACTGAGAAGGTGTGGGGCCCCTACAGGGGATTCTGGAGTGGAAAGGCCCTGTGCTGGAATGAATGAGGGCCCTGGGGCCCGCAGCAGGGGCGTGTCTACTGGTGGTGAGAGGACCCCCTGCTTTAGGCCCCAACAGTTCAGTTTACAGGAAAACTTGTCAGTAGAGGACTGCTGAGTGTGTCCTGACTGAGGATGCAATCAAGACACTCCTGCCACAGAACTTGAATGGGTTGACTAGTGGATCCCCAAAAGATATGTCCACGCCCTAACCCCCACAACCTGTGAATATGATCTTATTTTGAAAAAGGGTCACTGCACACTAACAAATGGAAATGCATCCCATGCTCTTGGCTAGGAAGAATAAATATTGTCAAAATGGCTATACTATCTAAAGCAAACTACAGATTCAATTCAATCCCTATCAAACTACCAACAGCTTTCTTCAATGAACTGGAACAAATAATTCTAAAATTCATATGGAACCACAAAAGACCCTGAATAGCCAAAGCAATCCTGAGAAGGAGGAATAAAACAGGGGGAATTACACTCCCTGACTTCAAGCTCTACTGCAAAGCCACAGTAATCAAGACAATTTGGTATTGGCACAAAAACAGACCCACAGGCCAGTGGAACAGAATAGAAAATCCAAACATTAACCCAAACATATACAGTCAATTAATATTTGATAAAAGTGCCTTGGATATACAATGGGGAGATGACAGCCTCTTCAGCAGCTGGTGTTGGAAAAACTGGACAGCTACATGTAAGAGAATGAAAATGGACTACTGTCTAGCCCCATACACAAAGGTAAACTCAAGGTGGATCAAAGACCTGAATGTAAGTCATGAAACCATAAAACTCTTAGAAAAAAACATAGGCAAAAATCTCTTGGACATAAACATGAGCAACTTCTTCACGAACATATCTCCCGGGCAAGGGAAACAAAAGCAAAAATGAACAAGTGGGACTATATCAAGCTGAAAAGCTTCTGTACAGCAAAGGACACCATCAGTAGAACAAAAAGACATCCTACAGTATAGGAGAATATATTCATAAAAAACGTATCTGATAAAGGGTTGACATCCAAAATATATAAAGAACTCATGCACCTTAACAAACAGAAAGCAAATAATCCAATTAAGAAATGGGCAGAGGACATGAATAGACACTTCTCTAAAGAAGAAATTCAGATGGCCAACAGGCACATGAAAAGATGCTCCACATCACTAATCATCAGAGAAATGCAGCTTGAAACCACAATGAGATATCACCTCACACCAGTGAGATGGCCAACATCCAAAACACAAACAACAACAAATGTTGACGAGGATGTGGAGAAAAGGGAACCCTCCTACACTGCTGGTGGGACTGCAAATTAGTTCAACCATTGTGGAAAGCAGTATGGAGGTTCCTCAAAAAACTCAAAATAGAAATACCATTTGACCCAGGAATTCCACTCCTAGGAATTTACCCTAAGAATGCAGCAGCCCAATTTGAAAAGGACAGATGCACCCCTATGTTTATTGCAGCACTATTTACAATAGCCAAGAAATGGAAGCAACCTAAGTGTCCATCAGTAGATGAATGGATAAAGAAGATGTGGTACATATACACAATGGAATATTATTCAGCCATAAGAAGAAAACAAATCCTACCATTTGCAACAACATGGATGGAGCTAGAGGGTATTATGCTCAGTGAAATAAGCCAAGCCGAAAAAGACAAGTATCAAATGATTTCACTCATATGTGGAGTATAAGAACAAAGAAAAAATACTGAAGGAACAAAACAGCAGCAGACTCACAGAACCCAAGAACGGACTAATAGTTACCAAAGGGAAAGGGACTGGGAAAATGGGCGGGAAGGGAGGGATAAGAGGGAAAAAGGGGCATTACGATTAGCAGATGTAATGTTGGGGGGGCACGGGGAGGGCAGTACAACTCAGAGAAGACAAGTAGTGATTCTATAGCATCTCACTATGCTGATGGACAGTGACTGTAATGGGGTTGGTGGGGGGGACCTGATGAAGGGGTAGTTTAATAACCATAATATTGCACATGTAATTGTAGATTAATGATAGTAAAATAAATTATATTAAAAAAAAAAGAAAAGAAAAAGGGTCACTGCAGATGTAATTAAGAATCCTGAGATGAGATCATTCTGGATAATCCAGGTGTGTCTCAAATCCCATGACAAGTGTCCTTATGAGAGCAGGAGAAGGGAACCCACAGATACCGAGAAGGCCATGTGAAGACAGAGGTAGTGATATGAGTCATGCCACTGCAAGCCAAGGAAAGCCTGGCGCCACCCGAGGAATGGAAGAGGGGCAACTTTGGAGAGAGTGCAGCCCTGCTTTCTGGTCCCCAGAACTGTGAGAGAATAAATTTTTTTGTTTTAAGCCACCCACTTTGTGGTAATTTGTTATGAAAGCTGCAGGAAATTAATACAAGAAACAACTGCAAAAATCCCCCTAAAAAGGAAGAAGGCACCACGGTCTAAAGTGGGGAAGATGGAGAGAAGTAAAACTCAAAGGCTCAGTGAAGGACTTTTATCAGGATGGCTGCATATGACGGTGCGGGCTGTACACTGCACAACGGAGGGATGCCGTCTACAGCTTGATTGTAGATTTGAATATTTATTGCTCTATTTTTCCTTCCAGGGTAAGGTGTCTTGAGGAAGGGGTACCTTTTCCTAAGACACACAGAGGTACCCTATGGCCTTGATAGTTTCTGGTGAGAAACATTTAGATAGTGCGGTTCAATGGAACATTCCTGCAAGGATGGA
Source organism: Smutsia gigantea (assembly GCA_032199065.1). Lineage (NCBI taxonomy): Eukaryota > Metazoa > Chordata > Mammalia > Pholidota > Manidae > Smutsia > Smutsia gigantea. Next base: position 5,535 of record JAVSCE010012576.1, on the reverse strand, counting down.
AATGTTCGCTGCATCACCCATTACAGCAGCCACTAGTCCAGTGTGTCTCTTGAGCACATAGAATGTAGCTTGTGCGACCGAGGAGCTAAATGTTTAAATTTATTTAATTTTAATTAATGTAAATTTAAATAGCCACATGTGGCTGAGGCTACCCCATTGGACACACAGCTCTAGGACAAGAAAATGGAAACTCAGGACTGCCTGATGCAGAACTTAGTCCCCAAAGGTTGGTCACTATTCATTTGCTGCTGTTCAGAGCCCCTCTCTGACTGCACTTCTTGTTTGTGAGGGGGTCAAACAGGGACCAAGGCGGTGGTAGAGATGGCAGCAGACATCAAGGAGTCCCGGAGAATAAGAGAAATGCCCGAGCGGGTGGGAGCAAGGGCCCGACAACAGAAGGAGGGAGAAAGAAAGGCTTGCCTGAGGAGGGAAGAGATTTCCCTCCAATTTGTTGGCTTTTCCTCTTTCCTAGTAGCCGTTTGTGATTCTGTCAGTCATGAAGTTAGCTGAACTTTTTTGAATCTACTCTTGTTTTTATCCCTCTGTTTGGGATAATGAACTTTTTAAAAATTTTAATATTAGGGGCAGTTTTTTTTTATTAAAGTATTATTGATATACACTGTTATGAAGGTTTCACATGAACAACATTGTGATTACTACATTTACCCGTATTATCAGGTCCCCCCCACACCCCATTGCACTCACTGTCCAGCAGTGCAGTAAGATGCCATAGAGTCACTACTTGCCTACTCTGTGCTATATGCCTTCCCCGTGACCCTCCTAGGGGATAGTGAACTTTTATGTGGAAATAATCATAGGGATGGGCAGGGACTCCAGTCTGGGGGCTCCTGGGTCTCAATGTCGTTGGTTCCTCAAATGCAGGCTCTGTGGTAGCAGGTTGATTTATTTAGGTCCAATGAACTCTGCTTTGAGAAGGTGGGAGTCCTCCCCGTCTGTGCCGCCCCCCTCTGCCGGTCATTCCCCAGGTGCTGAGGCATGTGAGCGGGGTGTGGTGTCAGAACTGCTTTAACTGCTGGAGAGCAGGACATTTGCCCAGCTGTGACAAATCTGTCACACTCCCCCCGCTTGCTGACTAACAGCCAGGCTGGATTTACTGGAGACTTTTAAGGGTAAGTCTCTGCCAGGCAGTGAGGACCTTGCTTCTCTGGCAGCACCAGCCTCACCCAGGAGCTTGCTGGAAAAGCAGACTCTCCGACCCAGCCCTGACCTGGGGAATCAAGACGGGTTGCGAGGATCTCCAGGTGACTTGGGTGCACAACAAAGCTGGAGAAGTGCCGAGCAAGGAAAAGGCCCATTTCCTGGTCCATTTAATAGACTTGCCTGGAGTGAGTTAACAGTTAAACCAACCTCGCTGTTTTAGAATTCCGTTGGCTTCGCGCCGTACGGCTTCCCCACACCAAAGTCTGGTGAGAAGTGATGCCTCTCAGGATTTTCTGAAGAAAGCCAGCAGCCCACGGCTGACATCAAAAGCGCACATGAGCTTCCTCTCAAAGGACTTAAACAGACGCAGCATCACCCAATTAGAAAGTGGTTTTAGTGAGTCTGCAACATCCATCAGCAAGAGGTGCAGGCGTTTAAAATGATGATTCCCTTGAGAGACTGATTTAACAAAAAGTAAAATGCAAATTAGAATTGTAGTGTCTCCTAATTTTTTTTTTACATTTTTTTATTGTGAAATGATTATCACAGTAAGTTTAGTTAACATCCTTCAACATACATAGTTACAAATCATTTTTTCTTGCGATGTGAACTTTTGAAGTTTTTTCTCTTAACAACTTTTCAATACACAAGACATTATTGCTCACCATGCAACGAACAAGTTCCAATACAGTGACCAAGCTCCCACAAGGTGAACAATGCAAGGAACATAGTGAACAAGTTCTCCCAAGGTGAACAATGCAAAGGCAGTCATATCAGAGAAACTAATTCAATTACTATAATCAATCAAGTCAACTATGATTATTCATATGATTTTTATACTTAAATTATAAGTGAATCCCATATTTCCCCCTTTTTTGTTTTAATTGACGCAAATGCATATGCATATATTTGTGGAAGGTACCAGAATAATGATTAGCTGGGCTCAGCCTGTGACATAGCTTGTCACAGGCAATGTCTCTCTCGTCTGGAGGGGTGAGGTTCTATGCCTCACCTCAGTTGGCCCCCACGTTGCTCACCTGAGGTCCCTTGTGACTGTGCCTGTCTTAGGTTGTTCCTCCCATGAGGAATCTTACCCGTCTCTGGCTAACCAGCCATCTCCTGGGACCAAACAGGGAGATAAAATACGAAAGAGAGGACAGCCAGCAGCTATAAATCTGGATAAAATCACAATATACATGATTATTTTCTTGCAGCAAATGCAGGTGGGGAATCAGTATATGATTTCACAAAGTTGTTTAAAAGGAATCACTTATTTCTTGAAGTTAATTCTTGAAAAGTAGCATATGCTTGTATTGGCTTTAAAAGAATATTCTCGTATTTTAAATTAAGACTTTTCTGACTGCTTTTCTTCACCTCCCACCTCACCCTGCCGACCTCCTCCACTCCTTTCTCTTTGTAATATTATCACGTTCCCATTTCATGGATGCTACTACTTGAAGCTGTCATTTTTTGTTTGCTTGTTGTTTTTTTTTAATATAATTTATTTTATTATCATTAATTTACAATTACATGTGCAATATTACGATTATTAAACTACCCCTTCATCAGGTCCCCCACCAACCCCATTACAGTCACTGTCCATCAGCGTAGTGAGATGCTATAGAATCACTACTTGTCTTCTCTGAGTTGTACTGCCCTCCCCGTGCCCCCCCAACATTACATCTGCTAATCGTAATGCCCCTTTTTCCCTCTTATCCCTCCCTTCCCGCCCATTTTCCCCAGTCCCTTTCCCTTTGGTAACTATTAGTCCGTTCTTGGGTTCTGTGAGTCTGCTGCTGTTTTGTTCCTTCAGTATTTTTTCTTTGTTCTTATACTCCACATATGAGTGAAATCATTTGATACTTGTCTTTTCGGCTTGGCTTATTTCACTGAGCATAATACCCTCTAGCTCCATCCATGTTGTTGCAAATGGTAGGATTTGTTTTCTTCTTATGGCTGAATAATATTCCATTGTGTATATGTACCACATCTTCTTTATCCATTCATCTACTGATGGACACTTAGGTTGCTTCCATTTCTTGGCTATTGTAAATAGTGCTGCAATAAACATAGGGTGCATCTGTCCTTTTCAAATTGGGCTGCTGCATTCTTAGGGTAAATTCCTAGGAGTGGAATTCCTGGGTCAAATGGTATTTCTATTTTGAGTTTTTTGAGGAACCTCCATACTGCTTTCCACAATGGTTGAACTAATTTGCAGTCCCACCAGCAGTGTAGGAGGGTTCCCTTTTCTCCACATCCTCGTCAACATTTGTTGTTGTTTGTGTTTTGGATGTTGGCCATCCTCACTGGTGTGAGGTGATATCTCATTGTGTTTTTAATCTGCATTTCTCTGATGATTAGCGATGTGGAGCATCTTTTCATGTGCCTGTTGGCCATCTGAATTTCTTCTTTGGAGAAGTGTCTATTCATGTCCTCTGCCCATTTCTTAATTGGATTATTTGCTTTCTGTTTGTTAAGGTGCATGAGTTCTTTATATATTTTGGATGTCAACCCTTTATCAGATACATTTTTTATGAATATATTCTCCCATACTGTAGGATGTCTTTTGTTCTACTGATGGTGTCCTTTGCTGTACAGAAGCTTTGCAGCTTGATATAGTCCCACTTGTTCATTTTTGCTTTTGTTTCCCTTGCCCGGGAGATATGTTCATGAAGAAGTCGCTCATGTTTATGTCCAAGAGATTTTTGCCTATGTTTTTTTCTAAGAGTTTTATGGTTTCATGACTTACATTCAGGTCTTTGATCCACCTTGAGTTTACCTTTGTGTATGGGGCTAGACAGTAGTCCAGTTTCATTCTCTTACATGTAGCTGTCCAGGTTTTCCAACACCAGCTGCTGAAGAGGCTGTCATCTCCCCATTGTATATCCAAGGCTCCTTTATCAAATATTAATTGACTGTATATATTGGGGTTAATGTTTGGATTTTCAATTCTGTTCCACTGGCCTGTGGGTCTGTTTTTGTGCCAATACCAAATTGTCTTGATTACTGTGGCTTTGTAGTAGAGCTTGAAGTCAGGGAGTGTAATTCCCCCTGTTTTATTCCTCCTTTTCAGGATTGATTTGGCTATTCGGGGTCTTTTGTGGTTCCATATGAATTTTGGAATTATTTGTTCCAGTTCATTGAAGAAGGCTGTTGGTAGTTTGATAGGGATTGCATTGAATCTGTAGATTGCTTTAGGTAGTATAGCCATTTTGACAATATTTATTCTTCCTAGCCAAGAGCATGGGATGCATTCCATTTGTTAGTGTCCTCTTTAATTTCTCTTAGGAGTGTCTTGTAGTTTCAGAGTACAGGTCTTTCACTTTCTTCGTTAGGTTTATTCCTAGGTATTTTATTCTTTTTGATGCAATTGTGAATGGAATTGTTTTTCTGATTTCTTTCTGTTAGTTCATCATTAGTGTATAGGAAAGCAACAGATTTCTGTGTGTTAATTTTGTATCCTGCAACTTTGCTGAATTCAGATATTAGTTCTAGTAGTTTTGGAATGGAATCTTTAGGGTTTTATGTACAGTATCATGTCATCTGCAAATAGTGACAATTTGACTTCTTCTTTACCAATCTGGATGCCTTGTATGTCTTTGTTTTGTCTGATTGCTGTGGCTAGGACCTCCAGTACTATGTTGAATAACAGTGGAGAGAGTGGGCATCCTTGTCTTGTTCCCGATCTTAGATCAAAAGCTTTCAGCGTCTCGCCGTTAAGTATGATGTTAGCTGTGGGTTTGTCATATATAGCCTTTATGATGTTGAGGTACTTGCCGTCTATACCCATTTGTTGAGAGTTTTAATCAGGAATGGATGCTGAATTTTGTCAAATGCTTTTTCAGCATCTATGGAGATGATCATGTGGTTTTTGTTCTTCTTTTTGTTGATGTGGTGGATGATGTTGATGGATTTTTCGAATGTTGTACCATCCTTGCATCCCTGGGATGAATCCCACTTGATCATCGTGTATGATCCTCTTGATGTATTTTTGAATTCGGTTTGCTAATATTTTGTTGAGTATTTTTGCATCTACGTTCATCAGGGATATTGGTCTGTCATTTTCTTTTTTGGTGAGGTCTTTGCCCGGTTTTGGTATTAGAGTGATGCTGGCTTCATAGAATGAGTTTGGAAGTATTCCTCCTCTTCTATTTTTTGGAAAACTTTAAGGAGAATGGGTGTTATTTCTTCTCTATATGTCTGGTAGAATTCAGAGGTGAATCCATCAGGCCCAGGGGTTTTGTTCTGGGTAGTTTTTTGATTACCAATTCGATTTCGTCGCTGGTGATTGGTCTGTTTAGTTTTTCTGTTTCTTGCTTGGTCAGTCTTGGAAGGTTGTATTTTTCAAGAAGTTGTCCATTTCTTCTATGTTTT